>JAZHYW010025264.1:0-96704 GCA_037355805.1 Ixodes ricinus | reverse complement strand
CTGCCGCCGTCGATGCTCACTGATGCTTTCTCGACCTGTCTTCTTTTTCGTTTCTGGCACAAGTGCGCCCCCATTAAATCTTTAGCTCATTCTGTTTTCTCCTGCCTCATCGTCTGTCATTCGTGAGATTTCTGGAGGAGGTGCAGGGTAACGCAGCCATGAAGCGTACCCCTCGAGGGTCTCGCAGCGCAAGCCCAGTCCCCGGCTCAAGAAGACCGTTCGTGGAAACGACCGAAACCCGAGAAAGCCGCCGTGTTTAAGGTTTGTCCCCGGAATTCGGTCTACTGCCGGAGAAGACCCACCAGTCGACGAAACCGACGATGAGCAGCCAATCGTCGCAGACTCCCGCCGCTGCCTCCCCCGTCGTTTACCTGCCTATCGCCCCTCGAACTCCGACGACCTTCCAGGGCCAGATCTACGAAGACGTTGAAGACTGGTTGCAGCAATACGAACGGGTGGCGCTGCGCAACCAAATGGACTCCCGAACAGCGTCTGCAGAACGTCTATTTTTCCCTCGAGGGAACCGCGCGACGCTGGATTGAAAATCATGAAGCGTCGCTTACCAACTGGGAGCTCCTCAAGGCAGAGCTGCGTCGAAGCTTCGCAAACCAGCAACGACGGGAACGCGCCGAAGAGCAACTACAGTCGAGAGCTCAAGGACCAAACGAAAGCGTGGTGAGCTTTGTCGAGGACGTTCTTCGGTTATTCAACCGTGCGGATCCCCAGGCCGCGGAAGAAAACAATACTGAAGATCATTATGCGTGGCGTCAAAGAAACGATTTTGGTGGCCTTGTACGAAACCCGACTACCACCGTCGATGGTTTCGTAAAGCGAGGCAACTAACAATGCCCTCCAAGCCCGTGCCGCCCACTACCAGCGACTGCCGAACGTCGCTGTTCCTGCGCTCTCCAGCCTCAACGTCGGTTCCGCGGCCTCGCGAATATCCGAGAGATGATCCGCGTCGTGATCCGGGAGGAGTTGAAAAATTTCTGCCAGACAATAGACCGACCTCACTCTGCGTTCTACGCATCCGTGATACCGCCATAACTTTAGTTCACGGGAGGCAGGCGGCAGTGCACGAGAACGTTGGTGTCGTCACGTGCCGTTACCCTCAGCGCGGTAGTCGCACTGTTGCGTCTGGCCGATCAGGCTCCAGACCACGGTGAGAAGAGAGTCCAGGGGTCGAGCAAAACGGCTTTAGTTCCGAGGGAGACTGGTCGTCAGAAGAAAGAAAGCTACCTTCGAAGAAAGAGAGGGAAACTGTTTGGAAAGGAAGGGAGAGTCCAGCTGTATACTGCGGCGGCGCGATATTCCTTTTAGAGTTCGCCGCCGCCACAAAAATAAACCAAACAAACAAGAAAGTAGCGCGGAGGGTAACGCTTCTGCGCTCGGCGACCTTGGTTATCATACACGTGTGAGAACGCAACAGCAGGTGTAGAGATGTTTAAAGTTCCCTCGATGCATCCCGGCGGTGGCCGCGTAACGAAACTGGCTGGTGAGATCGGTGTATTCTCTGGAAAACTCTCTAATATATATATAATATATATATATATATATACATTGATCTTGAAAGAACTTAATGAAACTAATTAATAAAATTAATATATTATTTAAAAAATTTTTTAATATATATATATATATATATATATATTTTATTGATTCTTTTCTTCAAGATCAGTACTTTTTTGACTTTTTAAGCAGCCAAGTGATTCTTGGATTGTGCCTTTCAGAGATGGGATGATACGTTTTGTAAACGAGAATGCGATACGACGGGCGAGTCTTTGTATTAAAGGGGCCATGAAAACGATTTTTTTAGTTTCCCTGTATACTACTTAGAATCACCCCCTAATGTTAATAACGGAATACACTTGCTTCGGTTTTGTTTCTAAAACATGGCAGTCGCAAAAAAAAAAGCGAGATTATGGGCATTGTTTAACCCCTCAGGCTCGGAGCCAGAACAAGCGGCCACGTGGCCTGGTGCCTATCCTATGCCGCCAACGTTAATAATCATAGCCACGCGCTGGGGTAGGAAAAGTAGAAAACGCGTGCTGAGGTCCAGGCATTGTTAGAGTTCGGCTATTCTCATCACCGTAGTAGTCGGACCCGAGCCACTACACGAGTGTCCGCTGAGGCATTGATTGATACGAGCGGAAGTCGAGTGCTCACGCAGATCTCGTGTCCAATCCATGAGCAGCGCTCGACTGTCGTCAGGCGGGGGTTTCGATCCCACAATTACGTCATCAAGCTTTGAGAAGGCAAGAATGAAATAAAAATAGTCCCCTTTATCCTCGCTATTTCACCGCGACCAAGAAGCTTCTGATTCAGTGACGGTCTGTGCAAGTATACTTGGGCCAGACTACGACCAGTACTCCTTTCCAAAGTCATGAACATTCCAACCCTATATCGTTTCATGACCCCTTTAATGGATATATTCACTGTAAGAGGTAGTACCATAGCCTCCTCTATGCGTACAAAGCCTGGCAGTTTGGTGACGGAGCCATAGAGTGTCCGGTCGCAGATTTGGAGCGCAAGGACCTCGTAGCACAGAGGCATTTCACGGGGAGTCTAGGTGCCTTTATGTCTGTCTGTCTCAGGGTGAAGACATCCATTGTTGCCCTGGATGTGCCAGCGCGTGACGCTCTCGCGCACTCGGTGCGGGACTTGGGCGATAAAATGGCGTCTATGCACTAGCCAAAGCTACGCGCTCGAGCTGAGTGACACCGATTTGCGCGCACTTCAAGAAGCATAAAAAGACGATTGAGCGGAAAAATGGCTGAGTTGTCACCAATCAAGCAAATGCGCGCGTGTGTATGAAGGCACTCTAGGGGAGTCTGGTATTCAGCGCACAGCTTTTACAGCGGCGAGGACACAAAACAGGGTTTTCAAACCCGACGAAAAAAGAAGCGGTAGCCTGAGGAACGCGAGAAGCACGAGCGGACATTCCATCGCTCGGGACAAGTGTGTCTCGGGGTCTCGCCGCAGCGGGGCGCCCGTTACTTGACTCTTGTCTGCCGCTCTACCTTTTCACTTTCGGCGGCCGCGTCTCGGGGCGATCTCCCAGGCTCTGTCAGTATTAGCGGCGAGATGTTTTGGTGGCGCCCACCAATGGTTCCCTTTCGTGACGTCATTACCTCGCGAACAACGAGTTCGATGGTGTTTGTAATGAGCACGGTCGAAGCTTGAAATCATTGCGCTCTGAAACCAACACTGCAAATACCGTCAAAATTAAAGTTCTTACATTACTCTTATTTGCGTCAATGAGAAAGTCTTTGCTGACGTCATAGTCAGCACTCGGCCAATCGTGGAACGCCGACCACAGCGACGCTTTCGATCGCGCACGTCGCCAATAGGGGAGGCTATGGTAGTATTCACTAGCGGCCATAGCTGTGTACGCGACTGCTGAGCGCGTGCTGACGGCGTGCGTCTACAGTTCTTCTGCAGCGTCCATTCCGCACCATCAAAAATGCCGGTGTTAGCAGCCTATTAATGTAAGCTCGTTCTGAGCACGCGTTCTAAACATCGTCCTCAAATATGGCGTCCAGTGAACACCCCCTATAATGCTACATTCACATTGGCGTTCGAATCGCAGCCGCGAAGCGGATCCGCTCGTTTTCACCATCAACATGCGCGTAAATTTGTATTGCATTTTTAAGCAACCGCGTTCGCAACCGCTTTGCGGATGCGGTTGAGTCACCAGTGTGAATGTGGCGTAAGGGTGATTGCGCAGGCGATCTGGTGAGCGATCATATCAAAAACACCAGAGACGAGGGGCACACACACACACACACAAATGGAGAAACACAACACCCTCTTAAAATTTCAATCGGTGTTATGTCTCACGCCTTTTTAGTGTCCTCTGAGCGTCTCTGGGTTTTTCAATATGATATTTACTCTTCTGTTCGTCGACATTTCACACAGGGTCGGCTACTCTCGCGAATGCTGCAAGGTGAATCGCAGAGTGTGAAATCAACCAATATATAGTCTCTTCGCAAAAACATGTTCAGGTGGTGGATGGTATCCGCGCCCTAGCCGAAATTTGTTTTTCGTTCCCTGATCACTAAGCCGGTGACGCAGTTGATGAGCGGTTAAACAGGTGCTATGAGATTCTGCAGAATGTATGTGACTGTTTTAAATGCGTCAGCATTTATTGCCCCGGTGTACGCAGCCGTCCTTGGTTTTGACGGTCGTGGTATCAACTCGACTGGGCTGGACTGGTTTCGTGAGGCCGTGGCGCCGTTCCCAGCGTGATCTTTCGCTTCGTTCATTCGATCGTTCCGTCCACTTTCCCTCTAAAGGCCCATACGCACATTCGCCTTTGAGCGCGGTGCGTTCCGTAGCGGCAAGCGGACGCGTTGCGTTGCGAAGAGCGCTTGCGCCAAACTTGTACGCACAGTTGCGTTAACACGCAGTCAACCACAGTTAAGAGTCAATAAGAACGCGCTATCGTTGCTAGCGGCTCACCAATAGGAAACGAAATCCAAGGCAACATGGCGGCGCACAGCCACAGCGTCGAAGTGTTCGATCTTGGGACAATCTCGCTGGCTTCCTCGACGTTTTGTCAAGCTTGAACCATCGCAGCCTTGGAAGTACACTCCCCACCGCTCCCCAAAAACGGAAAAGCAAGTTCTGCGAGCGCAGAACCGGATACGTCTCGCCGAGTCGGCCGAGTGGCGCGAGCGAACACGTCACCCTCTCCTCTCTCGGCTTCTGATTGGTCACCGCAACGCTTCGGACCGCAACGCACCGCAACGCTTCGGAAAGTTGAGCGAGTCTCTACTCGCTTGCGTCGCGCTGCGAAGCGTTGCGGGAAGGCGCGTGTCGCCCCGCAAGGGACCGCTCCTGGCCCCAAGGACGCCGCAACGCACTCAAACGCGTTCAAACGCGAATGTGCGTATGGGCCTTTACGTAAGAGGGAAAGAGTCTTCTCGCACGCTTCCAATAGTCGCCGCTGTTGACGCGCACTCCTCTGACGATGGCACCGAGCGTATTGGCACATGCTTTCGTTTCCCCAGTATGCACAACGCACGCGACAACGTAAGACCGAGGCGCAGCGACGGTGCCCTTTGCGCGAAATCGACCACACCCGGGAGGAAAGATTGGCTCTTTGAGGACCACAGTATGTGGACGTAGGCGGCGACCGATGGAAGCTGTGGTGGTTGCATCGGAAACCGTCGAGGCCCGGGAGAACAGACTGGCTCTCCGAAGACAACAGTATGCGGACCGTTGCGAGGTTGCAACTCACATCCTTGGCTCGACGCATTTCGTCGAGAATCAGCGTAGCGACAGCAGCGATTTCGGCATCATTTTTTTAACACAGAATGCATTATAAAGCTGCCACCTAGCAGCGTCCTGTAACGCAAATTCCTCTAGTGGAGGTTCCTATAACACATTCCCGTAAGAAAAGAGCGTGACACAAAATTCTATGAGTGAAAAAAAAATACAGGCGTGGAAGCGCTCAGTTTTCAAACGGGGCGCGTATTTGTAAACGGTGGGCGAGCATGGCACCGCCGCTCGCGCCGGATTGGCTGCTCCTCGAAGAGGACGCTGCGTCGTCACACATAGCAACGGACGGTTGGTGCGCTGGCAGGCAGCAAGCTTTGCGCGTATATCACTGGTAGAGTTCCTGTACAAACTCTTTTTTTTTAACCGTGATTATTGTTGGTATTTTTATTCCAGGAACTGCTACCAAGTGTTAACAACGCGTTAAGCAAGACAGCATCACGGAAGTAGCGAGATAACGGTACGTTACACGTGCAACAGCTGTTTGCTATGCACTTTTCGTTAACTCTGTCTTCGATCTGCAGCTACCACTGCCTTTGTCGCTATAATTCGGGAAAGGGGACAATGTTTTTATTAGTGTCCGCACACTGACCTTTTGACCATTCTTCGAAGGCCGTGGAGATTTCGCCTACGGGATTTCGGGCGTTGGCCGTTCTCCCTTTCTCCATTTCTTCTTTAACGTGTTGCGCCGGCGGAATATATAAAATAATTTAAAACTTGAAAGTGCACGTCTAACTTTGTAATGGATGACTGTTTCGGGTCTATATTTGGAGCGTATACCCTTAATACAGCAAAACGCAATTTAGAACCGGTTAGAGAAACTTCGAGGCACCGGAACCTTGCGCGATGAGTTTGACTTTTTTTTTTTTAAATCTATTATTCTTCAGAGAAAAGAAGGGTCCTCGATTTTTCTCGGAGAAGCTAACGTTTGGTGCCTTTCGACACTGCCTTTTTAGGGCGCCGTCTTCCACAGCGGACATTCTGAACGGGGCGAAAGCGAAATAGAGCGGTCCTCGAACTTGCCGGGAGGTCTTCATCACGTCCGAAGGAACGAAGCCCCGCTTGCTCGATTGATGGAAGTCGGCCGTCTCGTAGAGACTCAGGTTCGTCCGATAAATTATCCGTTCAGGTGCAGCTTTTCCAAACGGGGCTTCGGTGGAAGTTCACTTGACCTCCACTTAAAACAGGGCCGCCCACCCGCGTTCGGCGCCAAAGATGGTCACAAAAGATCCGACACTGTACTGCTTACAAAGTGGACGAACCTTTGCTTTTAGAAGTAATTATTGTTTAGAGATATTATGCCCCGAAAAAGAAAAAAAACAATCCTCAGGTTGTCTTTTTTTATTTTTTTATTTGAACCTCCGTATTTTTAATTTTGTATCTGCTGAGAAACTGAGGAAGGGGAGGCGACTAGTGCGCGCGGGGTCGTCTGAAGGCCGTATTTTTAACGTGTATTTTGAAACTTTTATCTTTCTTAAAATAAGTGCATTATTTTTCGCATTTGTCAATCAATCAATCAACCAAACAATTAATCAATCAATATTGTCACAAAGTACACATGCATACATTAGGCTTAAGGAATAAAAAAACGATTATAATTTGGAATAATAATAAAAAAAACAACGCCGAACTGGGTCATTTGGTCATGTTTGCCAAAAGCTGGCAAGTTCTTACCGTGTCCTATCTAAGATATTTTCATGACCTTGACCCAGAGAGCTCAAATGCATTATATGTACGGAATAAAATTTTGTTACATACACATTTGAATTGACGAATAGTTTAGAAATCTGGAAAATTCAAAATCGATTTTCTCGAAAGACCTTATTTTTTATTTCATTTATTTTCATTAGTAGCGAGGTATTATAGTGGTTTATTAGAAAATGTGAATATAATGTATAATATTTTGTTTATATGACTGCAATTAAAGCTTGAATCTTGTCAGATGGGCGATAAAACGGCGAGCTTTGTTGCGGAGTGAAATACTTTTTACTCCACATTACGCACAATTTAACTACTTTTTACGCAGAGGTGTTAAAGGGACCATGAAATGATTCTGAAATCGAATTTCATCCACCGGACGTCGTAAAAGGTGTGAAAAGAAACACAAAACACAAAAATAGGGAGCCAAAAAAATTCTTTGCTATAGAACTTTTAAAAGAAAACTGGACTCTTTTGCGCCTTCTTTCCTTCGAAAGCTCTCTGCCTTTTCACTGCTATGCATCCGCGGAACTGCAGCACGTCAGCCGAATGCACGTCGCCTATTGGGTAAGCGCCTACCTCACCAGCACCGCGATCATAAACAATAAATAGCCGGCAAATGTTTCCTAAAAGTTTTGTTAAATAATATTCAGATCCACATTTTGTAGCATAATTAGAGATGTGTGGCGAAAATTGCCAAATTTGATAATGCTGAGAGCCAAGCGCCATCTATCGTGTGGTAAACGAAGCTGAGAGCCAGCTCCGGAGCTGTCCTTTTTACGATCAAATCAGCATGGCCGACAGCGTCGCTTGGTCACCGTGGTCACGACGACCAACGAACGTTTATTTTTTTACGTGTTCTTCTCGCGCGTCCCGACTTCAAGCAGCAAGAAAAAAGTACTTGAAACAGACCACGACGAACAAGAACGCTGGATCCACAAACACCCGAGAGAAGCTACAACGCGTCTACGAATCCACCGAACTCGGCAGATAGGCCTAGCAGCCGACTCAGTGCTGCGTTGCTTCAACGGTCCTTGGCCAAGACCGTCTGCCCACGACCGGTTGGCGTGCTGAATGGAATATGCCCGCGCGACCCTTGTGGACCCTTCCCGTATTATAGTTTGATCGCTGACCTCAATTTTAGATTAACAGGTGAGGTCAATCTCTTCCCCTTGTCATCTCCTTGTTTTCCGAGGCAGTGTTGACGAACACTGTCGTCTCGTCGATTCTATCTACTTGCTTTGTGTGATATAGAGCTCGAATAAACGCCGTATGGATTACCTTCGTAACACGGTATGTACACTTTGTTATTAGTATGCCATTTTTATTCTGACACGACTGCACGTCACTGTCGAGCTATAAAAGTTCGTGGGAGCTACGTGCAATGCCGGGCCAACCTTCCTTTGCCGAGTGCCACGTCAGTATCGAGTTGCAATCGTAAAAGATCGGTCCCGAAGCGCTCACCAACAGCGCGAATACAGCACTTCCATCAAACGCGCGCGTCCGCTCCGAGTGTGAACAGGTATATACGTGGCTCTTGCTGACACTGTCGTAGCTCAAACGTATCTTTTTTAACGTCGGCTCGCTCCTGCATCTCCGAGGCCGCGAAAAACGCCGCGGCGATTTGTTTCCATCTACGTCGCTTTGCAAACGACTGACACGGGCCGCCTTTTACCAACAATGACAGTTGGGTTGACTTCTGGAGTCTTCACCGGAAGACTCGCCGCACTTCCCAACAGGCATACCGGCGTATGAGACTAGTCCCATGCTGTCGCTGTAGCGTAACATATCTCATTGAATTTCGCTCAGCTGCGATGTGTCCATGGCTATCGCGGCGATGAGAGGCGCCGATTCAGAAAATACGTCGGTGACATCAGCGCGGTAAAACCTACCGGCGCACCCCCAACTCGCCTCCGCTAACGCTCCCATTCTCCTACTGCCGAGAGAACTTCCGGTTTCTGTCCCAGCGTACGTCACGACCGTCAAAATTACGCCGCAACTTGTTTTGCGGTCAGTTGGAGAAGAAAGAAAAAGTCGATATTTCATTATTTTTTTGTGTAGAAGTTAATGAACCGAGACGAAAACGGATGCCTGTTCGGCATTCAGTGAACGTTGAAGGTTTAATGTAAAAGTTATCTGGCAAAAGTAAAAAGGTCATTTCATGGTCCCTTTAAGTAAAGTAATAATATTAGACAATTCATTATATTCACGCCACAATGCTGCCCAGAAACGCACATATGCGAGGACGCTGTCACAACAGAAAACTAACAAGATTCAAGCTTTAATTCCGTTCATACAAACAAAATACTATATTCTTTGTTTATTTGTTTATATTTTCTGATCAACCGCAATCATACGTTGGTACTACTCAAAAACGAAACAAATAAAGAAAAAAGAAATCATTACCTAATTTACAATATTTTTTTATAATATTGGTATATTCAAAAGTATGGAGCATATTTTATTTTAGGCCTATCATAGTTAATTTAATAAAAAAAGTGGTTAAATTTGATATTTTCGGTGATGTCAAGGTTATTAAAATATCTTAAGTCACGCTTGCCGAATTTGGCCAAAATCAACAAAGGGACGAGTTTTAATTACTTTAAATATAAATTTCTTTTCAATCCAGCAAGCGTAATAAATCTATTTTGTGGCTTTCACAAAGGAGTCCTAGTGAAGTACTTTGAGAAGTAACAAAACAGCGAGTGGTCAAATATGCGATTCCCGGACAGAAAACATGCTGTGTGCTTTTGATGATTTTTCGCAGAGTTTGGCATGTTTTTAAGTGTGGGCTACCTAACATATTTTAATTGCCTTGACATCACCAGAAAGCTAAAACGTAATTATTTTAGTGAATTCAAATTCAATATGATATGTTAAAAATAAAATACGTCACATGCATTTGAATTAAATGTTAAACAAAAACAGCGAATTCGGGGCCGATCTTTTTTCAAAAACAGCATCATTTATTTGCTTCGTGTTTTATTAGTAGAAAGGTACGGTAGTGGTTGATCAAAAATAGAAACGAAAATTATAGTGTTTTATTTGCATGACCAGAGTTAAAGCTTTAATCTTGTCACTTGATCGTTTTGATTGCGTCCTCGCGTAGGTGCTATCCTGGCCAACATTCTGGCGAGGTGTAGTGCATTGCCTAATGTTAATACTTTACTTAACAGGTAAGCTAAAGAATAAGTGAAATTGTGCGTAGTGCGGAGTAAACGTTATCTCACTCGCAACACCTACATCTGACAAATTTCAAGCTTTAATTGCGGTCATGTAAACGAAATACAATACATGTCACAAAGTGGGGAAAAATTGATAAGAATAAAATGCCAACTACGTTTAAAAAGTGTTAAATTGCTTTAAAAAATGCTAGATTCGTACCGGTGACAAGCGACAGGTTCACGCCTAGTGTGAAGTCGGTCGAAGAAGATGACACGCAGAGGTAAACACAAAAAGAAAACACAAATTAAATTAGGGCGACAACCAGCCGCGCATGGCGACACAAACTCCACAAAGGAAACGCGATCACGCGTTTTAGCTCGAAATCAGGCTCAAGAAAACTTCAAGCACCACGGCCACAAAGAACAAAAAAGAAAAAGCAAGCATTTCAAAATCAAAACACAGCGACACAACACGCCGCTCGCGGCTCAAATGCAGACGGGAACCAGGGCTCGCCGGCGCAAATAAAAAGTTCAGAAAAACAAAAAGACTCGACCAGCTGGACCCAAGATACGGAAGAACGTTCGCAGGCACACCGATGCTGGGTTGTGATGTGACGGGTCCGGACGATCGTCGTCGTCTCGTTGCTCGGCGGGCCGAAGGAACACTGCACTTCCGAAACGGGAACGACACACCACCCGCAGGCAAATGCACGGCTGAAGGCCACAGCACGCTGCACGCACAAAGGAAAACGCACGCCCGAAGGCAAACACACGCCCGCAGGCAAAGCACGCTCGAAACACGCCCGAAGGCAAACACGCCCGCAGGCAAAGCACGCTCGAAACACGCCCGAAAGCAAACACACCCCGGGCAAAGCACGCCCGAAGGCAACAACACACCAGAAGGTAAAGCACGTCCGAAGGCAAACACACACCCGCGGGCAAAGCACGCCCGAAAGCAAAAGCACATCATCGATGGCGGAACACCGAAAAGACAACAAGGGGGTCTCTGTCCTCTCAAAGAAACGAAGCTTTAAAAACTCACGACGGGAGCAGTGCGCAGACAAGCGGGCCATCTCACACTGCAACTATCCCACCAAAAGCCAGCGCTTTTGTGGCCCAACCTTGCGGCAGGCAAGGCTGGTGACCAGACGAGACATATCGAAAGAGTCGCCTTCCAAGGAAACAAACAACAACAACGGGATAGTCACTCGAACATCGATGGTGAATCTTCGGAATCGACCAGGTTTACAATACAGTCATGTCTCGTTAATATGGACCCCGTCAATACAGATACCCCGCTATACGGACACTATTTTCGGGGATAAACTGGGAAAATACATGCCTTTTTGTCTCGTTATTATGGACAACTCATATTATGGACGATTTTTGGAGGGAACGGAGGTGTCCATATAACTCCTCAAACTACATAATTGGTGGACTTCCGTAAGTGTCGACATATCAATATGTCTACGGGAACAATCCGGAAAACCCCAAGTTCGCGAAAGAGCTCAGGTGACCGTGAGTGAAACGCTAATCCACAAGAGAGGTCACCGAATCCCCAAACGTAACTAGTATCGTGGAGCTCACGAAAGAAATCAGTAGTTTAAAACGAGTTCGGCTAATTCCACCTCACGTCATTGAACGAGAAACACAGGTGCGAGTCTGAAAACCACACGAAAAATAAAAACAAACAAAAGCTACTGAAATTCGTGACAATATATTACATTTATATTTGATAATACACCAGTACTTTCTTTCACTTTTCTACTAATAAATAATCAAGAACACAGAAAAAAACATTTTTCGAATTTTCTAGATTTTCGAAACATGCGTACTTTCATGATGTATGTAACGGATTTTATTTTGCAGATATAATATTGAATATGAACGAATTTAAAAACAAGAAAATTTGAGCTCTCTCGCTGATGTTAAGAAGGGACGCAGCCGATGCTACAAGCGCGAGCTCCGGACTTTCAATGTCACTGCCAAGCACTCGCGCTCGCGCAGTGGAAGCACTGTTCAGAGCCACATACTCGCGCTTGCAGCACCTGCTGTGTCTGGACTTAAGCTGAAACGAAGTATAGCGCACACCAGCTCGGAGCACGTGAAGCGAAAGCTCACGCTGCAGAACCCCGGGACCAATCCCCACTCCTGGTGAGTTGCTAAACTCGTCAAACGCAAGTTGGGCCGAAGGTCGCAGAGCGTGCTGATTAATCTCTCGCGACGATGGCGTCACGAGGGATGAGATGTCAATCTTCCAAACTCGATCGGTGCTCAAATTCCAGCGAGACTGAGAAAAACAGTCGCAGCGAGCTTGATTGGAGCGAGCACGGGCAACACACGTGGGGCCAGCCGATTGAACGGCTGGCCCCACTGATGACGTAGCTCCCGCGTGTCCCTACATCCCTACACCGCGTTAGTCAGTGATGTCTAGATTGTGCCTGGGCGGGCTGTGAATACTCTGAACTGTTTCGTCGCAAGATCGTCGTTCGTGGAAGTTATTGGTGACGACAAAGCGAGGTTTCACAACTTTGGGAAGGAGTTCTTTGAGGTCGAAATCTTCGCTTCGGAATCGAGTCGAAGATTGAACTTAGCGATATTGTGGGAGCCGTGCGCGGTGTACGTGGCTTAAGAACCCATCTTCCGCCACTGTCAACAAGCTACCGGGGTCACTCAGAAGTGGTGTGTGTAGTAGTGACGTCGGTAGTGTTTGATATATGAGGGGGCGACGGGGGATGGCGAGAAGAGACGGGGGAAGGGAAATAAAAAGGGGGTACGACCAACAAAAAGAAGAAAGAAAAAGAAAAACAAGGAAAAGCAACGACAACATAGGGGTCCCGAAGTGCCGTACAAAATGTTCGGCGAGAGAAAAAGAGAGAGAGATGGGGGAGGGGGTGGTGGTAATGAAGGAGGGGGCACCTCAGAAAGCGCCAAAAAATACGAAGGACGAAGAAGTAGACAGACAAGAGCGCTCTTGTCTGTCTACGTCCTCGTCCTTGTATTTTTTGACGCTTTTTTAGGTGATCATGAACCAACTGGCCCAAATTGATACCAAATTGCTACCAACTGGCCCAAATTGCTACCCCCGAACTTTTTTTTTATTATACCTTTTTGTAATCTCTGGTCACTATATAAGAGTCTATCGTCGGGGCTGGGACGATCGCCTCCCCCGCGCCCCGCTCACCCATTTAGGCCCATTGGCCCCTCCTTTGACGCCACTGGGGGCGAATGAATCGCCCCCTCCTCTTCCCCCTGTTTCGACGCCCCTGCTTAGAGCCGTTCCAACTGAGCGACGACGAGGAACAGCACATGCGTACAATTTTCGAATTAATGTTTCTCGAGGTTCTGGAATTAAGACGGTTCGCGTTCCATGAACTCATGAGCGGCCATGACGAGACTTTCAAGTGAGAGGCTCGTGCCAGGGCTCGTAGTGTACAGGCGCGCTCAGTGACGTTCTTTCATACCTATCCTTGACATCAGGGTCAGGATTATCAATTATGAATGACAAATTCGATGGTGCGTGTTCAAATCGATGGTGACAAGTTTGGTTGTGTACGATAGAAGCTCAGATTAATCGTATTCTTAAATCATCACCGTAAAAATTGACAACTTGACCTTATTCTTATTTCCATCGATCAAAACCAAAATAATCCAGTTGGGCTAATCTTGGCAAGCAAACAACACCGATGCTTTTGGTAGCCTACGTGGCCAGTAATCACTGCTTAGAAAAAACAAAAAGACAAAATGATTTTAATCCCACCGATGAGGGGACAACTACCCGGATCAGAAATCCACCCGAATGCGGACGACGCTACTCGGCTGGTTCTGACCAGACTTGTACGTAGTTCAACTATTCTACTCAAGTTACTTTAGTTTAACTACTTTTTGAGCAGTTTAGTAAAATTCAATTGACATCTTTATTTCGGTAATTAGTAGTTTACTTTAATTACTTTTTCCGAGTAACTTCTACTCAAATTACTAATTGCTTTTAAAATGTTTGTGGTAGGTTTGTTGGGCAACACACATTCCTGCGCAAAGCAGGTAAGATGTTGGAAGATCGGCTGATATTTGCTAAGAGGGGAAGCATGTGGCGTAGGCAGAAAGGGGGGGGGAGTGGTCTGGAGGGTCCGAAGTCCTCTCAAACTTTCACGAGACCCTTACTGCAACAACCCTGATGTGAGGCGCGGGGAGCGGACAGACACGTCGCAAGTGAGGCCCAGTAAATGCGGGAATAGCGCCGAAGACTAACGTTTCTTGGTATCACGAAGCTCAAGGAGACTTGACGCATTTAAAGAAAGGGTTTGTTTGTCCCCACTTCTCCCCGACGTAGGAACTCTCCCCCGCTACAGGAGGTGTACACACTGCAGCCTCACTCAAAAGAGTCAACAAAATGTAGCATCCCGCTCTGAAGCCCATCTGGTGCTTCCATAGTTTGTGTTGTACTTAAAGAATCTCGTGTTTAAGGGCAACGCTAAGGTGACCTTTTTGCGTTACCATTCCTCCCAAAACTCGGGTTATGCAGGTCTTCCAACATTCGGAGATCGTTCAAGAAGCTTAATAATTCCCCCAACGTTTTTACAATATATATATATATATATATATATATATATATATATATATATATATATATATATATATATATATATATATATATATATATATATATATATATATATATATATATATATATATATATATATATAAACAGGTTGACTTGGGAAGTACTTTAAGACAATGGTACTTAAAGTACTATTTCAAGTAGAATTAGAAAACTTGTACTTTACTTGAACTATATTCTCTAAGCATCTACTTGTACTTTACTAAAGTATGTTGTCTTGCAATTTCTGAAGGTCATTACAATATCAATGTCAATATCAACGTTAATGTGATGTCAAGGCCATTACAATATCTTAAATAGGTCACACGTAAGAACTTGTCAAACCTCACCAAATATCATCAGCTCAACGTTTATAAAAATATTTCAAAAATTAAGATGTTTAATTTCTTAAGCATAATGAACGCTATTTGGACAGTGTCCCAAAAGAGCCATGGTGTTTTATTTTGAGAAGTGACAAAATAGCGAGCGGTCAAACATGCGATCCCCGAACGCAGCGTCGGTGTTAGGGTGGGCGACCTGGGCGGTCGCACAGGGCGCCATCAGTAGAAGGACGCTGCTGCACCCCGTTCAGATTTTTCTAAACGTCTTTTTTTTTTTTTTAAGACAGCACTCAACATGACGCTATGTGCTCCATCGCCGTTAGGTTTTGGAATGCGATTCTCGACTGAAAAAAAACGGTCATGTTATGTCACTACTCACATTTTTACTAACAACGTGATGTCGTACCTACAGTAGATACGGGCGCATAAAAAGGGGAAAAAAAGGGGGGGGGGGGGGTGCGCCACGGCCGGAGTTTGCTCGGGGCGCTTGATGGTAACCTTGCCCGACAGGTGGGATTTTCGCTTCGGCCAATTGAAAACAAACAATCCGCCAAGCTTGCCGTTTGCGCTGTTTTGAATTTCAAGAATGCTCTCAAAAGAAATATTGTTTGGTAAAAATTAAAAATTCAATCCTAGAACCGTGCCTGAATTGAGAAACCCCGAAACAAGGGAGCAAAAAAAAAAAAAAAGAGAAAGGAAAAGGGGACAATACAACAGCGTCCCAAAAGATAGGTATGGTTGTTTACCAGCTAGCCTGCGCCATTACCCTTATTTACAAAAAAGCAAGCCGAATGAAGAAAAAAAAATTACATACGTGTATTTTTTTACTTTATTTGGTTTCTGTGATTTCAATATTATACATATATTGTAAATCTGAGTAAAATACTTTTTACATAAGCACTAAACAAACAATTTACACAGGACACATAATGTTCCACCTTTTCTTGGTCGCATTATTCAATTCCAAGAATACACAGGCTATATTTAGGATTCCATGTTTTCGGAGTTTATTTTTCGTCAAAATTAGAGGGTGTTTTTCGGAGTATATATTTGGCCGAAAAATCGGAGTTTGTCAGAGTTTATTTTTTTTCCATTCCCAATTCTCCGAATTTCGAAGCTCAATCTTGAAGTGTTTTCTATTTTCCAAGAATAAAAATCAATAGTATCCGAGTATAAACGTATGCTATAGGTTCAAGAGAACGCGCTTGTATCAATTAATATTTAATCACCTGTATTAGGTGCTGCCGCTATTGCCATTGGCAATACTAATTTGTCCCACGACTAAAGTTGCAAACGAATGGTGCTTCGATGAATGTCCATATTTTAAAATCAATACACTCCTGGAGGTATTCGCTGGGAAGCTCATATTCATCCCATCCTGTCCATCAACCGAGCCTGCGGCTGCGCGGGGCGGAGTGGTGAACATTGTAATATAAAAGCTTCAACTGCTCAGCCCCTCTTTCACCTTCTATGAAATTTCCCTGGTTCATAGCTTTCAATGTTACAAGAACACAACTCCTCCTTCCTCTAAGTAGCACAAATTGCATGGCCCCAAGTGGAAACCGGAACAGTGTCCTTTGCAGTGACCCGAAAGTACAATGACCTGTTGTTCTGAATGAACCTTGACGAAATAAGCGGTCAGATCCCTTTCGTCAATGGTCGGAGATTTGAAAGAAAACTGGGATGGCATTTTCTTGGGATCATTGAACCAGCCATTTTTTTTATTTTATGTCTTTCTTTTTTCTGGAGATTTGGAGTTTTAAATTTGGCCTACTGGTGTTTTTCGGAGTTTTTCGGATTTATCCGAAAACACGGAACCCTAGCTCTTGTACCAAAGACTTTCGCAGTCAAAATAGTGTTTACACAACAACGGTACACTTTCGTTTCGTTTAAACATTGGTTACTTGAAAGAGACGAGATGCAATAAGGAGGGGGAGGGGGGTCCTCTTTATTGCGTCTCGTCTCTTTCACGTTACCAATGCTTAACGTATTTCTTAATGCACTTAACGTACAGGTTTCTAATATTTATTGTACAATCAAAGTGCAGAGTATAATCTGATAGTCTTCGTGTACCTGGTTAATACCAAGTACACACAAATGGGTGTCGCTAAAATAGTGTTTCAAAATAATACTTAGGTCGAGAAGGTCACGGAGCGGTTGAATATCTAATTGTTGACAATTTTAACACCCCAAGAAAACGGAACAACTATCGCCAGAGTAGATATTTTTACTGTTCTGTTTTCCATAAAGTTAATCTTATTTTGTCAGTAGTTCGCACAATAGCCGAACGCAGTTAATGCATATTTATCACAAACTTTTGAAGCTTGCAATGTATGTTCTTTAAAAAGTGATCGCGGCACACAATGATAATGATTTATAATGTAAAGTTGAGCTGTTTGTGATCTTAAGAGTTTCCAAACATGGTCAATACTATATTAGCTCCATTTGAGGTGTTCATCCATATGCAGTTCTACATACTGAACAAGAAAACAAAAACAAACAAAAACTGAATGCTTTCGACATAACAGTTTACACAGAATTGGTCGTGCATTTTTATATCCACTTTCCGGGACATTTTTCTTTGTGGGCTTCTAAGACCTTATTTGTGTTTTCTTTCTTGTTTACAATTATTTCGTTTTTTCTTTGTACCATTTAAGTAGCTCATTAATATTGTCTTGCATTTTAAGTGCAGTCACGTTGTAGTTGTTATGTGCATATAAAACTACAGTGTGGTCGGCACACCGAAGAAGTCTTTTATTGAGAGGCACACGCATAATACCGTTCACATACAGGGTGTTGTTGGTGTTGTTGTTTTGGCGAATACAAATTTCTCTGAAAAAAAAACAACAAAGAGCCGTGAGAACAACACAAATGCGATCTGCGCAAGTGACTTATACGGAACGAGAATACAGCGCAAAAAAAAAAAAAACGACGGACATTATACGGCCAGGCGGACATTATGTTCAAGAGGGAATGCTACTAAAAGACGACTAATTAGCAAAAATGCACTAATTCCTCTTTAATTAGACGTTTTAGGGCACATGGTCATGTTGAAAAAATGGAGGCAATCAATGCTGAAGGCCAGCCTAGTTGTTTTTTTTTTCTTTCTTTTTTTTAAATCCTGGATCGAGCACAGGGTTCGAGTTTTTCACTGTCAAATTTACGTCACTTTTGCGTCATAGCTCGTCGAAGCATTAACGTTTCGTGAGTAGTTTATGTTCAGGTTTTTTTGTTTTCTTTTACCTGACTCGCACCCACACTTAAAATAGTTTTTAGTGATATTGCGCAGCAAAGCAAAGAAACTTGTCGCGGCCGATAATGTACCTTATCGCTTTTGCGCCAGTCACCGAACACCGACTGCACTCAGCTCCGGTGCGCTGCGACGCAAAGTAGTGACGCAGATGTCGTCGTTAACACGAGACCCTCTGGCGTCAAACGAGGGTTGTCCTTCCGGCGGGCAACACGCGTTTGGTTTCGGTATCGACAGATTTCCAGAACAAAATTTTACTACGAATAACTCGAACTGATTGCTCGATTCAGGATTTCTAAAAACTGGCCTGGTCTTCGAGATTGATTGCCTCCATTTATTCAATATGAACACGTGCCCTAGCCGAATTATCCAATTAAAAATAATTAGTGAAGTTTTGCTACTTAGTAATCTATTAGTTGCATTCTCTCTTGAACATAATGTCCGCCTGGCTGTATAACTCACTCGCGTAGACCGCATTCGTGTAGCTTTCACGTTTTCGTTTAAAAAAATATGTATATGATAAACAAAAACGCCCTGTATAAATTACACAGTGCTGGACCGAGATCGGTAACCTGGGGGACACCCTGTTTAACTAAACGTATTTTGTTTTGTTTTTTGTACCGTCTGATTGTGGTTTTTCAGGGGTCATGACACGATATCGGGTTGGAATGTTCATGACTTTGCAGAGGCGTACTGGTCCTAGTCCGGCCCAAGTATACTCTCATGGGCCGCCACTGATTCAGAAGCTTCCTTTTCGGGGTGAAATAGCGAGGATAAAAGGGGACTATTTTTATTTCATTCTTGCCTTCTCAAAGCTTGATGACGTAATTGTGGGATCGAAACCAACCGCCTGACGACAGTCGAGCGCAGCTCGACTGAACAGGTGAACTGCGTGAGCATTCGATTTCTTCTCGTAACAATCAATGCCTCGGCGGACTCTCGGGTGGTGGCTCGTGTCCAACCACTGCGGTGGTGAGAATAGCCGAACTCTAACAATGCCTGGAGCTCAGCACGCGTTTACCACTTTTCCGACCCCAGCGCGTGGCTATGATTAGCGTTGGCGGCATATGATAGGTACCAGGCCACGTGGCTTGTTTTGGCTCCAAGTTGATGGGAATGAACGATGCTCATATTTCTCGAATTTTTTTTTTTTTTGGCGGCTGCCAGGTTTAGAAAGAACTAAGGAAAGTTTATTCAGTTATTAACGTGAGGGAATGATTCTAAGTAGTATTTAGTGAAAGTAGAAAAATCGTTTCATGGCTTCTTTAAGGTAGTTCGCACGTGAACCAGCCTAATGCTTTCATTCTAATTCCTGATTACTGCAATTGATTCAATAGTGTTTTATGACGTATGCTTTCAGGTGTTGTTGTGAAATCTATAAATAACGGCAATACATACTCTCCGTCTACCGCCGTCCCAGAGGCACGCTTTAGCCACGCCGAGCGCGTTGTCCCGTCTCATGAGCAAAGTGTCGAACCGAAATGTTTATTGGTTCGGTTCGGGTCCGGGTTCACGGCTTTCGGTTCAGTTCCGGTTCAGTTCCGGCTCACTGCCGGGGAACAATAATAACGGTTCAAACCGGCTCTAACAAGATCGAACAGGTTTATACCACTAAATTGAAAATATATTTTCCGTGGTTCTGTGAGGCACTATTTACTCCGTGAAACAATTAACTACACTACAGTTTTTTTCTCTATCGTTCGTAATTTTATTTTCAAGTACCAAAAATAGAAAGTTCCGTTATTTCATCTAGGGACAACAGTAAAAGAAAATCTACATGAACATACAAAACGTCGCGTTTATACGACTCAACATCCCTTTGTTTACCAGTGTCACATATATTTTACCCGAATCAAAATGTTTTCGCAAAGTGTGGTAGGTCGCTTGAAATACCCGGTATTGGTATAAATTTTTCGAAGTATTAAAAGTTAGATCGTGGTTTTTCCCTTGAACTAAGGAAATAAATACAGTGCATAATATCAGGAAATGGTCACTTTGTCGCCATATATATGTCATGAACTATGGTTTACAAAATACGTTCCAGAATATATGCAGTATGTGTGTGTGTGTGTGTGTGTGTGTGTGTGTGTGTGTGTGTGTGTGTGTGTGTGTGTGTGTGTGTGTGTGTGTGTGTGTGTGTGTGCGTGCGCGCGTGCGTGCGTGCGTGCGTCGTGCGTGCGTGCGTGCGTGCGTGCGTGCGTGCGTGCGTGCGTGCGTGCGTGTGTGTGTGTGTGTGTGTGTGTGTGTGTGTGTGTTTGTGTGTGTGTTTTTTGTTACGGGAGTTTTAGTACAAGCCCTTTCAGTCTATGTTTTATAGAAACTCTAAGCGGCAACCATAATATTTGTTTTTCTAACCAATAATGTTTACACTCAGCACCGTGATGCAGACGACGAATCATGCAGAAAGAAGTGATTGAAATGGTTCACTTGAATCTATTCGCACTAAGGTCGAATCTGGCCTAAGATTGCGCTTACCCAAGTGAACATTTTCTTATACGGGATAAACCGGCATAGCCTTGCTGTGGAGGTTTGTTCTTGACAAGATGCCGGTTAATTCAATTTGCAAATAAGAAACACCCATAATTTATGATTTTTTGTTAAATAAAGCAAAGTAGTATTTCATGCTCTACTCGACATCGCAGGCTACTTAATTGATCACTTTCTCACAGTTTGCGTCAGTAATCGTCATGGATTCCGCCAGGCCAACGCAGCTCCCGACGTATGAAGAAATGCCGTAGAGGCCTGCACCGTCGTGCATACATAAGTACCCCTACAAAGTGGCCGCCGCAAAACCTGGCGTTTTCGTCGCTTTCTTTTTTTCGTACTGTGAGGCGAGGGTAATGCTTTACGGGAGCAACGGACGTTGTATTGTCGGTTTCGGATGCGTCGGGGTTGTGGCGGGTCGTTCCTCTGGTTTTGGTTCGCGTGAAGGGAGTCGAGCAGTGGCACGTCTCCTCTTCATCGTTTTTAAGTCAGATGGTGACATATCAAGTGTGAAAATGCCTGGGCGATCCTGCTCTGCTAAATGGTGCGGTAATTTGACCAAGAAGCCCGATGTCTCTCGTCTGCTGTTCCCAACGGATCACAGGTATGGTTTCGGTTCGGAAGTTTGTTAGTTCGTTACTGCCAAGTGCGGTAAACGTAAGCTCTTAGTATATGTCAATATTATTAATTTAAGGTACCAGAGGTGGGCATCGTACGCCAATTTGCCGAAATACCACGAGCGAACAAGGGAGCGCTATCTATTCTCTGTTCTCCTCATTTTTCGGCGGGCGCATTTCTCAACAAGGAGCGCTTGAAAAAGAACGCCGTGTCGTCTGTCTGCGCATCAAAACCAATGCTGGAGCCTTTGGTACCACCCAATAAGTTGCAGGACATAATGATAAACTTGCTGCTTTGAGTTTAGCTGGCTTGCTTGACATTTCATAGGACGTGATCATGGGTGGTTTGATTTGAAATCGAACATGCGTGGCGTGGTAGGTCTTTTGATTTCCTTCAATTAATTATACACGTTAGCATCACGTATGCAAAAACAAAACCGCTCCTAAATTAAAAAAAATTGTTTTACAAAACATTTTGAGGCGGAGCACTTTTAATTAAGTCGAATGTTTTAATATTTACGATCAAATGCACCGCCTAATGAACCCACCATCATGTTATTTAAAGATTTATTTGCAAGGGTCTAGATTTATTCGGATTACGCAGCTAGTTTTCTTTTCTGTCCTGCTGTCTCGCGTGGTGTATAAATAATTTCATGCTACATAAATCAGTGTAATAATTTGTATGTTTGTGATCATTTGCTGTGCCGTGTGGTATGTAAATAATTCAGTGCAATCATTTCTATGTTACCATGTCTACGAAAAAAATAAAGTATGAATGAAAATCACGTCAATAAACGTGCTTCCGTGTGTTCATGCATGAAAGTAAAATATAAAAAGGATATAAGAAAAAGAAATTGGAGAAAGAGAAGTGGACGGGAGCAAATCACTGGGGCTCCCGTTCGCCGCAGAACATTGGCCATGTGTGGCGCAAGAGAACGCCCGTTTTAAAGGGGACAGCCGTATTCATCTATCCATTCATCCTCTGCGTTCAACCCATTCATCCTACTACTTGCGCCACTAGGGGCAGGCGCAAACTTGGAGTAGAACTTGAGAACGACAGGTGGTGGCGGTGGTGGTATAACTTTATTTTACAAAACACTCCTGTAAGACTTAGACGACTGCGAACGTTCGGCTGTTCCTCTGAGGCCACTAGGATACTTCTTTTCAGTTATCCCTTCCGTACACACTTGTAGTTCTGTGTAACGTCGAGATTAAAAAGGCACCTTTAGTCCGTTCAGTATTTCTATTCTCTGGGTCAACATTCTGAGGCAGTTCAGCAACAACGAAAACATGTTTGGGTACCTCAATGATATGTACACACGTAAAATGGTTCATGCAACATTTTTCGTGCTTTCAGTAAATACCGCTAAGAAATAATCCCTGACCGTTGATAACTTGCAAAAACATCCATTAGATTTCCCCTTCGCGCAATGGCAGAGGCAGAAAAAATAAAGGAAAGAGACACTCTCCTCCTCAACTCGCAATTAGAACAAGCGTCCACGTGATCTGACGCTAATTATATGCCGTCAGTGATCATCGTAGTCATGCGCTGGGGTAGGCAAAGCATAGGGCATGGGCTGAGCTTCAGATATTGTTAGAGTCGGGCTATTATTATCTTTGATTGAACACGAATCGTTGCCCGAATGTTTGGCGATGCTGAATTGTCATGAACCCCAGAACTCAACTCAGGGTCATGAAAATCGCCTACGTCACGGTGCCACCTGACTCTCGGTGCGAAGTCGTGATGTTATGTTTTACGTCACGGTGCCAATAACGTTAATAAATCTAGTGACCTCCTCAGTTTAAATCGACTTGGTGCAGCGAGTCACGTGACGTCACGGGGTCACGCGACGTGACATTACTTGACAGCATGTCTGACCACCATGACATCACGTGACCACGTGACACGGCTAATCATACTGCCAATGAAAGTGCCACGAAACCACAATTTCTCTACACTGCAATTCTGTATATGGCGATTTCATCAATACATAGAAATACAGCTGCCGATTCTTTAAAGAGAATGCAGACAAGCAAGACAGTTACCGTGAACCGTTTTGAACCGGTTACCGTTATATTTTTTCGGTTCAGTTCCGGTTCAGTTCCAATTCAGCGGTTCAATTCCGATTCGGCGAAAAATAACGGTTCAGTTCCGGTATTCAGTTCAGTTCCAGTTCGACACCCTGCTCAGGAGCAGGCGCACGTGCGCGCGCGTGCTCCTGAGATGGGGCACGCAAGCGTGGGCTCGTCGGTGACGTGCGCCGAGAGCCAGCGCCGCGATGCCGTGGCGTCTTCGGGCGGGGAAGGGCAGTGAGACGCGACTCATCCGAAAATAAAATCTAACGCCGCGCTTAGCCGAGGAGGAGGCATCGACGGAAAGGACGGAGGAGGTGGACAGGCACGTGGAGCCTCCACGCTCAGCGGCCGGCGACCAGCTGGGAACTCAGATAACCTAGATTTAAGAGACGGATGAACACAAGCCACGGAGAGCGTTTGCAATTTAATGTCGGGCGCCTCCTGTTGCGCACCGATCGCAAGTGCGCGTGCGTTGCGCCGTCGTGTGAGCGGAGAGATGGAAAGCGGACGGTCAACGCTTTCATCGCGTCCTCGCAGCTCGTACATATAGCAAACGTGGTCCACAAACCGTGTGACCTCATCCAGCAGTTGAAAACACGCTGAAATCAAGGCACACCAAATGAAAGCTGCGGGACCGGTGGCGCCGTGCGGCGCCCTCTTCCGCTGCTCTTTCCGCCGCGCTGTTCGCTATCAGGTGGCTGTAGGCACCGGAGGGGACCTACCTGAATTCCGGGAAGGGGGAGGTCTCTTTGTCGTTCGAAGCGAGGACGGGAATGCCACGGTATGAGGCGGCTGAGCGCGCGATACTGCAAAGTAAATCACCCTGGAGTTGCCGAATGCAAGACGGATTCGGTAAAGGCGTTGGGCTTTAAAAACGGCCAGGTAAAAACAAATTTGGGGAGGTTGGAGATAACCAGCAGAGGTGAACCTCAGGAAGAAAGGTTCGCTTTTTGACGATCCCTGGGGCTGAACATGCGCGCAATCGGTTGCGAAGAGGGTTTTCCTCACACGCACCGGCTACTTTAAAAATGGCACTATAGAAAAAGGCTTAGCCATAGCATGAATATTAGATCAAAAATACTGGTTAGGTGACAAAAAACGACGCCCAATGACCGAATGTTTAGCCGTATACATCCATTCATCCATTCACCCATCCGTATGGATTCAGGAGGTACAAAAGGGTGCAGTACTTTTACATAAAAATGAAAATAAACTGCCATCGACACACCTCACGAGATATATAACCGGTTAGGGTAACAGAAATGCAACTGTAATGGAAAGTAGAGCATAATGTGCAAATATAATTTATTATTTATTTATTTATTTGTGTACTGGTGGGGGAGATTTGAAAGGCAGTTCTGGTGCCGAGCTTGACTTTGTAACTGAAGTTCTTTCTATAAAACAAAGAATCAACGGAAATTTAAAAAAAAAAAGACAGGACGAGGCATTTTTAATTTTGATGCTTCTCACGTCGCTACTCCTTGGACAGCACCACATATCACGGAGGAGTAGTAAACTATATCTTGTAACAAAAAACTACTCTCAAAAGAGCCAAATGGGCGCAGCGCGCTACATGTTCAACCATTGCGATCACAAAAATATCCAATAATAAACGGAAAACAAAACAAAACGAAGACAGGACTCGACGATGTCTAAGCAAAGTTCGAAGTAAAGCAACGCGGGGTGGGAAGACTAGCTCTAGGAACGCATGGTGAAACGCCGAATCAAGAGGTTAAACAAGGTGATATGGCGTGGTCCTTATTCGAAGGCAGAGAAGCTATAGTAGTAATAGCTTTTGTAAGGTCTGGTGCCATTGTGTATCGCTTTCTTGACGTGTTCTCGGTGATATGTGTTGCCGGGCGACGCCGCCTTCGCATTCGTGATATATGGTTCCCCGTAAAGAGATTGCCCTTTGCGGGAAGCTGGCTGGGGTGTCGTGTTTCCTCTCCGTGCTCCGATGGATGGGCGAGCAGCATTGCATACCGGAGTGCCAAGGTGGTATGAGAGTTGCGCAAGACCTGACATCAGGAGCGACGAATGGCAAAGCCTCTGAAGGAGTGATGTCAGTTTTGGTGAATACAAAGCCTCTGAAGAAATGGTGTCAGTTTTGACGAATGGCGCTGGAGAAAAGTGATGTCAGTGTTCGGAGCTTCTTTCTATGTTCTTTCATTTGGGGATTGTAAGCAGCGCGTATGCGCTGGTATTTAAGCGTGGTCTTGGCTGGAAAAGGGTTCTTGTCTGGAGCTAGGTGGGCAGGCCTGACCTCGAGTAGCCGCGGAGAGGGTCCGCAGGGCGGCCAGAAAGTTCCCTTCCTGCTTCGTAAAAGTTGCTGTATCGTGATGACCTGTATGTAAAGTATACCTTACTCATACCAAGCCTCACCGAGCCTTCTCGCTGATGACATTGGGAGTCCGTGGCGCATCGAGAAGAACAAAGAACCATCTACTGCTTTTGAAGATAGATTGAAAAAAATGAATGGGGGCGATGGGCACTATGAACCTTGAACTATTTGTGCATGAGGAGTGTTGATATAAGGTGGAGGAGGGGAACTAGAACACTCAAATCGAGGTTTTATGGTGATAATTGAGACGCAGATCAGGAAATATCAGTTACAGGCCGACGTGCACTTCGCGCGTTCCACTTTTGCCCCCCTTCTCCTTCTTTCCTATATCCTCACCACTTTTTACCTTGCCCCAACTTGCCTCCCTCGCAAATGTGGACAGGGCAGCGCTTAGAGTAATATCTTCCCTGTACCGAGGAAGTACGTCAAAGAAAGTTAAAGGAGCGAGAAGAAAAAATTAAATGCGGGTATGCAGACTAGATTTGCCTTGGAGACAAAGATAATTGAGTGACGATATTGGTAGAGGAAATGTATACATTTCTAGGCGCAGCCGAGTGCAGTTTGAGGCCAGGACAAGTGTGTCAAGAACTAAGATGTACCGAGCTAAATATTATAATATCAATAGTGTGTGGAGAGTGTATGAATAAGGAGGAGAAAGCTGAACAGTTGATACTCTATTGTAAATGGCTTCACTTTGCAGTTATCAATGGCGAAACTAATTTAATAAAACTATTAGAAAAATAAACTTAAAAAAATTGAGGTGGCCAAGCAGAGGTCATTTGACTTGTGACATAAGTCGAGGAAAGAATAAATATTTTCTCATTGTTTTTGTGGCTCCGTTGGGCAGAAGCTTAGGTGCGCCCACCTGATTTACGAAGAGCGCTTCCGTCACACATATCGTGATTTTGAAAAGTATTACTCTTATGTGGCTTAGCCATAAGGCCTGTGTATCAATAAACATAGGTTAACTGTTCATATTAGAAACACGGGCTAGTGGGGGAAGGTCGTGCAAACTCAAATTTAGGCTGCACGCCAAATGCTGGATCAAAATGAATCCCCAGTCCTTCCCTGAGGCGTGCCAGATACCTTTTGTTGGTTTGGCTTGTGTACTCCCAAACTTTAATTTCATTTTTAGTTATCTTGTGGAACTGCGCTCCTGCGCCTCTACCCCTGCCAGCACTGTACGCAACACATGAGATGAAGTATACACGGCTTGCAGAGATCAAATCAGCTGCTACTGTGGTGTTCTTGCTACTGAGCGTTTATCAATGCATGTCACACTGCCCAATGTGCTTCTCTCGGCAAGAACAAGCAGGAATTGCCATCACCATGATGCGATGATGTCATGACGTTATACTCAAGCATAGAAAGCCTCCCTAAGATGAATGATCTCTCTCGGGGGCCATCATTTTTTTCTATGAGTGAAGCGAAGGCCATGACGGCGTTTCACACCCTCAGACAATCCGCGTGCGCATGCGATAAACAAGCGCTGCTTTTATTTATCAAAACATTGCGAGTAACTAAGGACGCATTTGTTTCTTCTATTGAGCTGCACTATTCGGCACTCCAGCGAAACGAACGGCACGGAGCGGCGAGTCACTCAACTGGCCGAAAAAGGTCCTTTCGAGTGTGACTTCCGTGCTTAGGGGCTGATTTATGGGGCAGGCTTGAGGGGGGGGGGGGAGAGACATCTGCAGAGTTGTCTGACGTCACAAAGGAAGCGTTGCCCTGATCTCCTTTTGTTGGTCTAATATTTTCCATTTTACTTAAAAGTTCCATAAAAGAATGTGAGTGTATGTCGTTTCTTAGATACAAAAAAAATTGTTCTCGGGGAGCTTAGGGAAAACAGTCCCCTTCCCTTCCCTTAAATCTGCCCCTGTCCGTGACTGCATGCTGTCGGCGATTATCACAATGGTCACCGAAGTAAAGCGAGGGACGTTGCGTTGGTTGTGTCGACAGCAATGAAAACGGCAGCAACGAGAGGACCGTAGAGACAACCGCGACTCAAAATGGCCCAACGAGCAGTGTCTTGCATTGCTTCTTATGTTCTATAGGCGAACAACTGTCCCGGTGACTGTCGTTGCTGTCATGTAAGCATGGTGACTACGTCGCTCTGAACGCGGCGCGTGAAGCAGACATGTGTGTATCAACGCCGTCAGCGCGGCAGAAGGATAGTAGGTAGCCCTTACATCGATTCCCCGGAGAAGGCTAAGCCTCTGGAGGCTTGCATACGCCAACATACCGCCACAGGTTTTGAATGTAGTGGATAAAAATCGGGGCAAACCATACTGAAGCCAATGCTTGCCTACTTAAACCCGAGCGTTGTGCGTTGAGCTGGCACATGGCACAGCACAACCTGTTTTCGGCCACCATGTATGTATGTATGTATGTATGTATGTATGTATGTATGTATGTATGTATGTATGTATGTATGTATGTATGTATGTATGTATGTATGTATGTATGTATGTATGTATGTATGTATGTATGTATGTATGTATGTATGTATGTATGTATGTATGTATGTATGTGTGTATGTATGTATGTATGTATGTATGTATGTATGTACGTATGCATGTACGTACGTACGTACGTATGTATGTATGTATGTATGTATGTATGTATGTATGTATGTATGTATGTATGTATGTATGTATGTATGTATCAGGCACGTAGCCAGGATTTTGTTTCGGGGGGGGCCTGCCCATGAGAAAATGCTGTATGAGGGGAGGGGAGAGGAGGTCCCAGCAAAATTGAAGATTTCGGGGGGGGGGGCCGGGCCCCATGGGCCACCCCTGGATACGTGCCTGGTATGTATGTATGTATGTATGTATGTATGTATGTATGTATGTATGTATGTATGTATGTATGTATGTATGTATGTATGTATGTATGTATGTATGTGTGTGCGTGTGCGTGTGTGCGTGTGTGTGTATGTATGTATGTATGTATGTATGTATGTATGTATGTATGTATGTATGTATGTATGTATGTATGTATGTATGTATGTATGTATGTATGTATGTATGCGTGTGTGCGTGTGTGTGCGCGTGTGTATTTCTGCGGCACATTCTCTTTAAACCAAGACCACCAAAAAGACACGAAAAAAAATATATATGTATATTCCAGAAATGAAGTATGTCCCATCCCTGATCATCATGTGTCGATCGTCCACCAATCCTCGAGCCTCCGTTTGGTGCACGTCAGGCAACTTTGTACTTCCGATAACCCCAGAGCTCACTCAATGCTTGCGCCATATTTGTCGAGAATGGCGACCACTACAGGTCTCTGGAGTCGCGAATATACCTTTGATGTCCTACAAATAGAACCAAACCAGCTTGCTCGCGTGTCTTCGCCAGGATTGCATATCATGCTTATTTTGAGAGTTCAAGTGGTCTAAAGCCGCGAATCTAAAGAAAGGTGTCAAAGCTGATGCTGCACCTCCTTCGTGAGCCTTGTCCCTCGCAGGGGTTTTGACCGGCCAACAATAGAAAACTGGAACTGTATAGCTCATTCAGCCGACCCTATGGCGAACACAACAACGCTCGAAGCAACGTGCGCCGTAAATGTACAAAGGAGCGCACAAAATACACAAACGGAGACGCCGGGGGCTGTTGGATCGCCTTGTTTGGTGACTGCACAAAAACAAGGTTCGCCTTAGCCTTTTCCACGAGCCGAGCAATCTGCATCGCACAAACTTTCTGTGGAGGCTCAGAGCTAATAGTCCTAACTTAGAGCTCTCGCAATTTCCGCCGCTCCCGGAGCAGGATGTGCCGAGCGCCAGAGTTTCCGGCAAAGTCTTAGGCACCCCTACTTAAGTAATTTCTAGGAGCAGATGAGATGGCTCGCTGGGACGTCATTGAAACAACCGTGAGCTGGTTAGATTGCATTCCCTGCCATTGCACGGGCCCTCGTTAAAACAAGTCTTTAGGGTTACGTAAGTGTAGTTGTTTGCTGGAAACTTATTAGAACAGGGACACCAACTCTGCGCACCGGCGGCAACAATATATCCGCATGCAGGTTGGCAATCACAGACCGAAATAAACAGTGATGGCGTTTTCGCGGTAGTTGAAAACAAGCTCAGGTTGCCACATCATTATCCGAGAGCGCGATAGACGAATCTTTGTTGACGTGAACACACCTTACTGTTTGCTCGCGTGTGAGCAAATACTAACGAGGAGATTAAAACGCAGGGAGGAGGGTGACCTCAGTTTTTGATCTTCTTATTAGATGAATGCTTTCTACAGTTCTCCCTGTGTCCAAATGAAAAATATATAAGAAACGACCTTAAAAGCGAGTAAACACGGAGAAGTCTAGACAGCGATAAACACGCGTATCAAAGGAGAGCCACGTGGAAGGAGTCGAGCAAGCGCGTCGAGGAACAAAAAGAGAAACCAAGAAAGGATCGAAGATTGGGCCACCGGTTGCCCAAGCATGAAGATACACGACAAAGAGGCTCTTGAAAGAACACAAATTGTTCGAAGCAAGTTGAGCAATAATAATGTTACTCCAATCAATCTACTAAAATTAAGTTTGACATAAACGACACAATTATATCATGCCCCGCGCAATGTAGTGTACTTTCGTCGGTGATTACGCTTATATCTTCAGTTGGGTCTAAAATTGTTACATAACCGCGAAATTGTGAGCAGAAGACTCAACAGGTCTAGAAGCGCCCTACGGCTTCTACGTACTTTTTTTTTTAAATCAGAATGATTATTAAATGTGAGCAAACTTAATGATCAGAAAATGAACAAACTTTTCCCACATTTCAACCAATAGTAGTATGTAATGTAACCTCAAAGCAAGACAATTATATGCTCCTCCTGTCGTATGTCCGATTCCCAACGATTTCGTGCCTAGACCCCTTTCGGAAATCACGTGCCGATCATTAGAAGGTCGGAACCAATGCACAATGGCGGGACAACTGACAGCGTGGAAGGTGCAAGTCATTCCATAAGATAGAGAACGTCGGAGCGCGGTCAACAGGAGCCGACAAGCCTATCAAACAGCGTCGAGATTGCAAAGTCTGCGCTCATTACCTTTTTCTGTGGGTGTGTTTTTGTCTTCTAGTCCAACCAAACGCACGAAGTGTGCCGTGACGTTACGAATTTAGTCCGCCATTGTGCGGATTCCACAGCAGCCAACAGAGGGCAGTCTTTCGTAAGGGGTCTATGGCTTACGGTTCTTCGTGTCTCTGTCCTGTTCCAAACCTACTCACCGGGGGCACGTTCTCCTCGCTCCATGTCGTTTTTTTAGGATGGACATACAGGGACGCAAAAAAATTACACCATCTTCCCGAGGGGAACCATGGGGTGATGCGGAGCATCGCGGATCGTTATTAACGGTGTTATTAACGGTGTTAGTAACGTTGTTAGTAACGTTGTTAACTTGCGTGTCATTACGTTGTTAACTTGCGTTGGTTACCACAGATCGCGTGAACGTAGTCGGAAACTTCGAGATGCTCCGCATCACCCCATGGTTCCCCTCGGGAAGATGGTGTAATTTTTCACACTTGAAGGAGAGGAGACTAGAGGAGGAGAGTTGCGCATGCGCGCGCGGTGTGAGTAGAAGCGAACGCACGCGAAGTGCACGCAGCTGGTAGAGCGAGAGAGCGGAGAGAGTAACGCGCAGCTGTTGGAGAGAGGGAAGGAGGAGAGTTGCGCATGCGTAGTGTGAGTGCGGACTACGACGCCGACGCCGCGGGACATAGACCCGAGCAAGAGATGCTCCGCATCTAATATACGACAATGAGCCTCGAGCACTAAGGTTTCGTGAGGCGGCTGGCGCTGCGCTACGGCGACTTCTGGAACCATTGGTGCGGTAGGGATCCGGCCTATCGGTGCTGCGATCATTGTTTCTGTGGTTTGCCGCCTTCGAACCTCCGTCAAAACTGCCTTACAATCATGTTTGCTGTGTTGTCGGATGTCACAACAGCCCGGTGAACCCAAGAGGCTAGGGGGACACCTGTCCATTTTTATAGGTCCCTGTTAAGACCTTACGAGAAGGGAAGGAGAGCAGCGTGGGTCGCCGCGGTCCGTCGGATCAAGTGAGTTTGTTTCGATTGAATTTGTGTTCATAATGATATATTTTCACTTAGCGCAGAAATATTTTAATATTCTATTTGAACACTTACCTGATACTACGCTCTTAATCTGGGGCCGGCAAACGTCACGGCCATAGCCGTGACGTTCAAAGTTTTCAGGACTTAGCCGCGAACTGATCCGGGCCGTTAAAATAGCCGTGTACAACTTCACGGTTGGAGTGGGCCCCTCCCCTCTTTGATGGTGCGAATGGCTATATAGGTGGCTCCGTAGGCGGCCCTGTCATATTTGGCGGCCCGTTTGTGCAGGGCCGGCAAAAACGGGCCGGCTATGCGCATAATAGCGGAAAAAAACGCTCTGCTCTCCGCTAGATGGCGGCAGTTGCGGCCGTGGCACAGCTTGCCCCGCAGGCGCAGCCAGCGGGCACGCATGCGCATAACGGTAATTTATCTTCTCGGTGTGTAAAGGCGACAAATTTTGAATGTACGAAGAACGAATCTAATCGGGCGCATCTGCGGGTGACGTTTGTTTTCATATAGCGGTGATGGCAGCCTATGTAAGAGTGTGCGTCGAAGCCGCGGGGCAGTGAGTTAGTTCTTCAGGATGCTCACGTCGAAGGATATCAAAGGAATTCAACGCGGGCGGGCGGGCGGGAACATGTGAATGCGATGGCGTCGCACGGCCCGCTGATCTGGCGGCACGACCAGCGCGACCAGCACGACCACCACTTCTGGGCCAACTTGGCTGGTGCTGTAACTGCGGGCACAGTCCTCCTCAGCACAACCGACTGGACAATTATGTAGCTCACTGGCTAATAACGGAATAGAGTAAAGTGTTGAAAGAGTTCCTAACTAGTAAGTTTTGTTCTCGCCAACAGAGGACATTTTGAACTCTGTCCTGGACGATACAGGTATCTATACACAATATTTTTGTATTCTAAGAAGCACGTTTGGAATCGCCTCTTTTCATATTATTCGGATACCGGCTGGCGTCTGTGGTGGAAAGCGGGAATCAGGTTTACTGTTCGCCTTAGCATGGACTTACCACAACGGCTACAAGCGCGGACTCTACGCGTTTGACGCCGGCTCGGCTGCGCACAAGCACTCGTGGAGGGTGACTATTTGTAAAGAAATCGGGTCACAGTCGCAGCCCTTACGGTTTGCCTATGGTAAGGTGAGGCAAAGAAAGTTAACCTCCAATGCCTCAACGGTGGCCACCTGCATTTTACAGTGACAAGGTGTAAATAGTTTATAAGAGGGTACTTTTCTCTTGCCGAAGTGTCCGCCGATAGAGCACGGCGTATACGGTGCACTCATCAGCTTGCCGTCCGAGGCATATAGTCGCGCGTCTAGGCCGGCGTCGACGATCGCGTTGATCAAAGGTGGACGGCCACACAAGGAACATTTATACCGAAATTGATGATGAATGTAACATCCAGAATACACTAAGTTTTAGATGCGGAGCATCTCTTGCTCGGGTCTATGTCCCGCGGCATTGGCGTCGGCGTTGTAGTCCGCACTCACACCACGCACGCGCAACTCTCCTCCTTCCCTCTCTCCAACAGCTGCGCGTTACTCTCTCCGCTCTCTCTCCTACCAGCTGCGTGCACTGCACGTGCGTTCTCTTCTCCTCACACCGCGCGCGCCCGCGCAGCTCTCCTCCTCTAGTCTCCTCTCCTTCAAGTGTGAAAAAAAATAAACGGCGAGCGGCGAGCGTTCCAAGTTTCTCTGCCGCGAGCCGCGACAAAGGCTCGCGTAGGGGGTACCGCTAGGGCAGTCGGTGGCGCCATCTCTCGACGTCAGCACGCAACTGACTCTTTCCTCGGAACCAACACGATGCTCCGCATCACCCCATGGTTCCCCTCGGGAAGATGGTGTAATTTTTTTCCTTGTGCGTGCACCCTCCTTTACTCACATGACCGCCGACGTCGGCCGAAACGTTTTTTCTGTGTGAATAAGCCTTCAGTGGAGACTCGCGTCCCTGCGCCAGACGTCCAAGCGTGACATGTGAGGACAATCTCCGTCCACCGCATCGCAGCCTACGAAGTACCGCTGTCCGCTGTGAAAGTGTGCCACACTGATTGCTTTAAAGTTTAAAGCATGTTGAGCTCTAATCGGTACGCGCCCGGAAGCGAGAAAGACAAGCAGCAGTTCTACGCACGCCCAAGCAAAGAGACTATACTCGGGTGTCTGCGTCTCAGATGGCTTCATTCCAGCTGTCGCTGTCCGCCATCTTACGCAGAAATCTTACGAATTTTGTATAAGTTTGTGCTCATGGTGTAACGAAGTATACATGTGAGATCATATTTCAGGCCCAAAGTTGGGGTCAAATTTGGATTATTTATAAAAAAAAAAAGATTTCTGTTGGTGCAACTGCGCGAACCGCAAGTTGCACATATTTTTGTCCTCTTGTTATTAGCAATTGAAATGTCCAAGGCGGCAACTGACCTTTTCTAACCTATCGGAGGCAGCATGACTGAATCCTTCGCATTTCCGTACATCTTAAGCTACTGAATATAACTTTTTGGTGACACTCTAAGAATAAGATTTTATTAGGCTAACTGAATTTAAAAAAATGTATTGTATCAGACAATATTTTCGAACAAAAATGTCAAACAATCTTTTCTACAATATTTGACGCAGTTTGGAAAGGTCTTTACGCTGGCATGACCATACTTCTAAAATTAGTAATTACAAAAGTTGATTATTCAAAATCTTTGACACCATAATTATCCGAACGTCGAATTTGAAGAATTTTCATATTAAACAAAATTAGCTTTTTATGTGCGACGTGCAGTTTTTGAGCAACGGTTTAGCCGGTGTTTTCATGACGCAGCCTCTATGGTATAGCCATGAACCTGTAGATCCTGGCAAGTGGAAAGCCTCAGCTCCCCTTCCTGGTTGCGTCAAAATTTACTGTTTTGTTCCCACTCTGCAAACTGCCGCCAGATCTACAGGGTCTATTCATATGACGTCAGACTACTTTTTAATGTCGAGTAACTACACATAAGCATGGCCGCCGAAAGCAAATGCGGTTATCTAATTGGCGTATTTGTTTTGCCTTATTTTGCTTCCTGCAGAGTTTATGAATAAACGTTAAGTTAGCGGCCATGTTTGTGGCCGATGACTCAGCATCTGAATAGACTCTAACGTCCAGCAAGCTACTTTCTGAAAAAAGACCTGCTGTATGCTAAATTTTAAACGTAATTAGGATACAAGACCTGTTCTCTCTCCCTTATTTTCTTATAATAAAATGCTGAAAATTCTTATTCGCAGCAGCATCATGCCTTGACGACAGAGGCAACTGGCCTTCGGACGTGCCGCGGAGACCCGCCTTATGGCATGAAGCTCCGGCAGACTGCAACACACTTGGCTCGGAGAGCGCACCTGCAACTGTGGCAGGTCCTAGTTCACCAAGTGTGTCAAGTGAAAGCAACGGCCATGCTTCCCCTAATGTTTCAGCAAGTGACACAAGTTTTCATATACTTTTCTATTTTATTTTTGAAAGTGGTGTTTATTAAAACAAAGCACCACTTGTATCTTACACTCTGCATCTAATTTAAAGAAATTTAAAGAAAGAAAGAAGAGAAGAAGAAGAAAGGATTGTTTACCTGCGGACCCACTGTTCTTTTAAAAGTTTAGAATTCATGGGCCTTGCCTTGAAACAATTCCTGTATATTTACTTTCCCCTAGAGCACTCGGGAAGTCAATCGCTAAATTATACAAATTGAGCTCGGTAATGATTTTTCAATATATTTTGCGACTCAAAAATAAAGTTGCGACGTGACTTCTCACAAGAAGACGCCAGGCTCAGTACCACGTCACAGGTTCGATTTTACGGTGACATTTTCCTGTACTTCTCATTCACCTGGCTTTCTTCATGGATCACAGTCCTGGACCCTCCGAGATACTCTGCGGGGAAGTGCACGACGGGACATTTTTACAGCCAGCAGAAAACGGGCCACCTAGGAAACGGGCCAGCAAGAAAACGGGCCCGCTAGAAAACGGGCCCGCTAGAAAACGGGCCCGCTAGAAAGCGGGCCAGATAGAAAACAGGCCAGCTAGAAAACGGGCCAGCTACAAAACGGGCCGGCAAGATCCAACTTGTCACGGCAAATTTTGGGGCCACCTATAAAGGGACGGCAAACGGGCTGGCAATTTTAGGTGGCCCCCAAATTTGCCGTGACAAGTTGGATCTCATTTGTCACGGCTATAGGTGGCTCCCTATGTGGCCCCAGATTAAGAGTGTAGAACTCGCAATATGCGGTTATTTCACACCCCACGATCGATGAGTCGAGCAGCGTGCTTCGTGGTCTCTCCTCATCGAAACTGTTTTTGACGTAGAACTACGTCTTTCACCGCGCTTAGAAGGGGGTGCAAGGTTGGGACGTTGACGCCACAAAAACATGGCCGCGGAAATGATGTCTCTCTCCAGTATAAGTCAGGTGATGTAGGATCACGTGACGTGATTTGATGTCACGCTTCCTGACGTCACGCGATATAGACACAAATTCACTTCCCCCGCTAAATTTGGTGAGGAAATGGATGTCACGTGATATGACGTCACGTCAACTATAAGCAAATTTAGTTTCTCCGCTAAATATAGCGGTAAAATTGACGCCACGTGACCTAGATGCCACTTATATTTCTTCGCTAAATTGGGCTTGGAAATGGATGTCACGTGACCTGACATCATGTGACCGATACACCACTTCGTTTTCCGTGCTAAATTTGACGAGAAAATTGATTTCATGTGACCTGACGTCGCGTGACCTACACACCAAATCAGTTTCTTCGCTATATTTCGCTAGGAAATTTATGTCACGTGACGTGACGTCACGTAAACTATACAAAAGTTTTGTTCCCCCGCTAAATTTAGCGGGTGACGTGACATCTAAATCTCCGCTAAATTTAACAGGGAACCTGAATTGGTGTATAGGTCACGTGACGGCAGGTCACGGCCTCACAAATATCCCCCCCCCTTCCCATGTCTTGTGCCACCCACATCTAGTTCTACGGAAATTTATGCAGCATGGTACACCTATGAGCCCACGAATGTTTTTAGTTCCAGAAAGACGATCGCTACTGACTCATGAGCCTCTAGCGAGAGTCTGTAATCTATCAAATCGGTTGAGGCGCTTCATATTAAAATCGTGTTATATTTAGAGTTCTTAAGTGTTAAGTTTTCAATGAGTGGCACCCCAGCAACAGAGCATAAGCGTGCATACAAGATGGAGAAAGTAAACCGGCAGGCTCGCGTCGAGAGAACCTGCATTAACAAAATGGTCCGTTGTTTTCCTGCCATTTATGCAGCTACCGGTTGAAATTCTAGGTGACATTTTGACTCAGCGATCACTGGCCCGCGTGAGAAAGGCATCCCAGCTGATCCGGTAATTGATTGCTCTTCTTACGCTTTTTTTTTGGTCAATAAACTTTACTTGCGTTTCACACCTTGGTGTATTTTTGTCTTGAGTCTCACGGTTATGTACTACCTTATGATTAACCTTTATCAGAGCGTTTGCGTCAATAGACGTACGTATATTGCTCGGCGAACATCCCACGCGTTACCATGGGTAGCGGCTAGCTTCACCCACTTTCGAGTATTTCTAGTAAATTGTTGGCTTTTCAAGTTAGTTTTGTTTTGTGTGGACCTTTGAAATCAATTATACTTGCACAAAATATCGAGGCTCTGTATAAATGGAGTGCGAGCATGGCAAAGTATGAGTCAGCTGCTGCCTTTCGAAAGGCGCACCCACATGTAAACACATCTCGGGCGCTGTGCGTACGAGCTCCTAGAAAATATTTTTTAGGCCGTTCAATAATAAAATAAATCATTGATAAAATCAGCATTGATAAACTGTCGATTCAATGTAACAGTCAATTCAAGGACAGAAAGGGACAAAGATTATACAATCAACGATCCACGAATTATTGGCTATGAAACGCAACAAAAACCATCCCTTCGTGTACTTTACACCATCTTAAAAAAAACAATTCTACTCGCTCTGGGTTTGGCAATTACGATCTATAAGCAGCGAAAGTCCATCTGAATAATTGCGTACCTCAATCACGCCTCATCAACATCGCCCGAAACATCGCGACCGCCAAGTCGACCGCACACAGACTATCCAGACGACGGGCCCGCGTCGGTGCGGATCGTGGATTAGCTTGGATAAGACCCCGTAGCAAATCGGGCCTGACTCGCGACCGGCTTATAAATGTATTCTTTTCAGATTTCTCGAACCGTTAGTCTTTCTTTTAGCAGTAAAAACCTCTGGCGAGAGATGGCGCTAGCATGCAACAAGTGGTGGGGTCGCCTGGTTAACGCTGGCAGCTCACATATGGAATCCGTATACGACCCATCTGGTGACATACGAGGCGATCGGTAATCGCACAGAGACCATGACACGGTCACCAGGAACACGCGATGGTCCGATATTCCTCCCACTTTCCCTTCTCGGAGGCGAAACACTGCTTTCCGAACGACCAGACTGCTGGAATGTGCTCATGCCGGCGCTAACGTAAGCGGTAAGGGTAAATGAAAGCCAACCAAACAAACCAGATATCGCACTCGGCCTAATTGTCTATACTGTTGAGCGGACTCTCGTTTGTCATCAGGTGCGGAGGTGGCGTGACTGGCATTTTGTAGGCTACTTGTCCGCACCAAGCACCTTAGCAAACCGGTGGTATTTGTAACCATTGCCCGTAGTTTAGTACTTACGTGTCACTATCGTGTAGTGTGCAGTGCAGGCGAAGTCAACGCCAGGCGAAGTGAGAAAGGGCGAGCACTAGGAAGGCGGGACTGGAGAGGCGGGTTTTCTCCTTCTCCCCAGCATTCCTAGTGCATGCCCTCTCTCCGCCCGCCTTGCGTTGCCTTAGCCTGTACGGCACGTAACTAGTGACACCGAGCATAAATGCGTACAGTGATTTTTATTTTCTTTTTGACTTTTTATCCCCTATCGTCGATGAGACGCTAGCACTATCACTCGCGATGCTTAGAACATTGATTCGCGTCGATACCATCAACTGAGGTGGCCATCGTACCAAGAACAAATTTTATTGAACATGTGGTCTCACACGGCACGCGTGAAAATGCTATTTGACAAACATACATATCAACCCGTTCCTGAAGAGCCGTAGTATAATTGCCAGGGATCGTCGGTTTGTTCTGCTCGTATACAAAATGAAAGTCCAGCGTCTCGAAGCACCGCTGTAGCTGCACGGTTGGACGGACGTATCGGAGGCAATGCAATGGCACACAGTTTCACACGGTAACGCTGTCGCAGTTGAAAGGAAAAGTAACGAACACAGACAGCGAGCACGTCTCCAGCCGAAAATGAGACCGGCGATCTTGGCTGCACGCAACGGATGCCAGACTCGGTGTGTTGCGGTGGAGACGCCAGGGCGCCACCTCACCTCACCAGGACTTGACGGTGTGCGGTTTCGACGCCGCCATGGGCGAGTATACCTTGGGGACCAGCGTGCCGGAGCACGCGTCCGGGGACTGTCCGTGGGGTGGGGCAAGAGCGTTTGGGAACACGGGATACGGGTGAATGGCATACGAGGATGCGCTGAAAGGCACGGCGGGTTTGCCGTCACGAACAAGGACGGGCACGGCCACTCGCCGCGCGTTAGCGGCCACCATTTCTAGGGACTTGTCCTGCTTCTGGCGCTTGCACTTGTAGCGTCGGTTTTGAAACCAGATTTTTACCTGTGGTGAGACCAAAAAAGAAAGAAAGATGGGTGAACAAAAGATCGCTCAATTCGGGACAGGTTCATAACGCGTACTAAACGTTACAGTCGATGTCAGAACAATATACAATGCAAGAGTGGCAACCGAAAATTCAGACTGCTTGTGTCAATTACGCGTGCACCGGTTGTTTTGTTTGTTTTTTAGACTATCAAACATGTGTTGAAAAGTTCTAGAGGGGAGGAAAAGTATCATTCAAGGACAATTAACCTGAGTGGTAAAATGTGATGCTCGTCGTTACCCTGTCTGTGTGAAACGCGAAAAAGCGTCGATGTCGTGTTCGCGCAGTATCGCGCTCTCCCTGCTAGGGTGCACAATTACATTAATTTCAATTCAGTTTATTTGCCACCGTGCATTCCTTAATGCAGGCTCTTGAAGGCACCAACAAAAAGCCGACATATGTCGACTTGACAGATTCAGACCCCAACCTTGCAAACGGCTAACAAAAAAAAACAAAAAAAAAACAATCTAGTTAAAAATATGGCAAAATTGAAAGAAAAAGGCCGGTCAAATTGGGTGGCTTAGTGAAATAAGATGATCAGGATTTATCAGAAATAATAATAATAATATTAATAATAATAATATTAATAATAATAATAATGATTTGTTTATTTACTGTGCCCAAAAACAACCACGCGTGTCTTCACATTGGCGCATACAAGGCAAAAAGAAGAAACACAGCACACGACAGCTTCAATGTACAAATTAGCATGACTACAAATAGGTCGCACACTTCACACAAAATGTAATAGAGTTTCAACTTTCAACTAGACTTGCCAAGTTCCAGCGAAAAACTGGGAGATCTGTGAAGATGTCTAAAGTCGAGGATGCGATTGTATTAAATGAAATTTGCATACGGGACAGTGGTGAGAGTTTAGACATGAATTGAATTAAAAGACAGTAAAATTTCTGGTTTAAATTGAGGGAATGGGGATTTAAAAATCCAGTGATAATATTATTCTTGATTAGCACAATTTCTTTAAAATGAAGATTGTACTTTAGCAATTGGTAGCTTTACTGAAGGTGGTTCTAGTTCGTGCTATTTTCTCGTCAATTGAGATACGTTAATAATTAGAAGCACATATTGTTTAATACATTACATATGACAAAAGTAGGTTGTAGTGTGTAGTTGGTGACCGATAGAATGTTTAATTTTATGAGTACTGCTTGCGTATGTGTTAACTCTACTATATTGCTAATAACATGAACCGCAATTTTTTAACTAGTCAGTTAAGTTAGTTGCAGCGACCGTATCGAATAATAAATGTGGCATCAAGAATTGTAAACAGGTTTCTAAAAACAAAAGTTACTGACAATTTCGACATTTAACCTTTTGCTGATGACAGTTTGAGTTTGAAAATCGCAAGACACTTTTTTTAGATCAAACTTAAACGTTCGTTATATTTGAAACGACTTCAATGCAAAGGGGGCCAAGTTCAAAGTTGTATCAAAATTATTTATTTTGTGCTATAAAATGAACTGCTTTTAATTTGCAAGCATTAGCTTACAATTGTTTTACTGCCCTTTATTAATACAAACATTATAATATTTATTTGCTGGTTCTGTAAGTATGGTGAGATTGTTAGCAAATAAAAGTTGCGAGGCGTCATCAGCATCAATTACAAAGGTTTGGTTTCGGTAATTATTACAATGTCGATAAACAGCAAATGATCTAATCATACTTGTCTGGGGGACGCCTGTTTCTAATAATTGGAATTATGAAGGAAAAAAACGAATGCTTCACATAAATGAATAAAGACGCAAGCAGTGAGACATTTAAAAATTTGTGAAAACGCGAGACTGAGGGAAACAAATTAAATAGTACACGTGCATACACACACTGGTCTCAAACTCGAGTGCGTCGTTTATTGCCCACTTCCACGTTAGCTTCTTTTTTCTTTTTTTTTTTTTTGATTTTTAGGCAGTTTTTAAACTCCCACTTTTAACGTCACAAAAGCAACCACTCTAAATCCCCAAAACACAACAACATTCAGCAGGTTCTCAGCCTTGAAATGTACACAGAAACACCCGATCGACACAGGGCCCCAACTCAGGCGAATCCTCAGTCAGTTCAACCCTTCCCGATCAAAAGTCCCACGAGGACAAACACATAAAAAAGGCAGGAACCTCAAAATCTACATAAACAAGTCACTATCTTGACAGGTCGATCAAACAACGTATCGATCGGGTTAACGCAAATAAATATTATCGCAATTTTGTTTTCACTTAGCTTTTTAAGGTTTTAAGGCCGTGGCAGTTCGATTTGGTGTATCGGTCATTTATAAAGTAGAGTGACACCATCAGCAAGAGTAAAGGTAGGATGTGCCGAGAAACACAGGGAAGGGGAGGCAGATTAGTCGCAGTCATTACTGTGAGGATCTCTTGATGGGACCAATAATATTTGTAACCGATCTTTTAGTGCTTTGCGTAACGCATCAGGGTACAACATAATGTTGTCGTCCAGTGTACTCACCGAAAGAATGCAACTCGCCGAAAATTCTTTTGTACTTAAAGGCGGTGATAGAAATGATACGAGTAACTACCGCCACAACTTCTACTTTTACCGTGTTTTCTAAGCCCAGAAAAAATATACTGTATTTTCGACTTGTCACATTTTTTTTTAAATATTCTTTGCAAACCTGATTTCAATTTGCATAGGAAGGCATAGATCTACAGAAACATCTTTATTAGCACAGAAGAAAATAATACGATAACATTTTGAGAAAAGCTTTTAACGTTGGGAATGTTTATAGATTTTAGCAAAGCATTCGATCGAAAAAATCACCAAATTATTCTAAATGAATTATAGTGTCATGGTATTCGAGGTATCGCGTTATCACTTATCCCCTCCTATCTACAAGACTACAACACCGGTCCCAGTATGTTTAAATTAGCCACTACATATCCTCTACGCTGCACATTTTAGGGGCGAAGCTCCTTAGGGTCTAGCCTTGTCCGTCCGTCCGTCCGTCTGTCCGTCCAACGTCCATGCTCAAAAAAAAAAGAAAAAAATGTTTGCGCAGTCACCAGGATTCGAACCTGTGCGGGGAGACCCCAATGGATTTCTAGTCCATCGCCTTAACCACTCGGCCACGACTGCGGGACGAGTAGGGGGCTCTGAGGTGTGGTAGTAACTTCAAGAGCTGGGGATGTCATGGATGAAACGTTGCATGTAGCCGCTCAACGTCTATACAGGAGAGGGCGCTGCGGTCAAATGCCTATATAATCGCGTTAAACTTTGCATGGATTGGCTCAACATTTATAGACGAGAGGGCGCTGCGGTGAAATACTCAAATGCGTATATAACCACGTTCCAACCACACATTCTCTTTCGGGTATGGATGAAAACGAACAAAATCAGTATCGTCAGCACCATTAGAGCTTCGCCCCAATCAACATCATTCACCACGTGGAGATGCGGTCATTTTTTAGGTGTTGAACAAGGGGGTATCTTGGGACCTTTGTTGTTCCTTATATACGTTAATGATATTTTAAATATTGAACCTTTGACCAAAATTATTATGTATGTTGATGGTGCTAATATATGTTTTACTGACTCCAGGGTGGACGTGCTTGTTATTAAAACAAATTGTTTTCTGACTAAATAAAAAATCTGGACAGGTATTTACTCGCTGGTTATTAGCACGGCAGAAGCAGACAGTTCTATCCCAGTGCCCTGGGTCTCGAGTTAGTTTTTGTTCAGATTTATTTAGTTTTGGGGTCCAGCACAATAGAGTGTGTTCAGTATATTAAGACTCTAGGTTTAATATTTTTTGGATCTATGTCTTGGAATGTACATGCAAACTATGTTCATCAGAAACTTTGCAGAGTTCTGGGCATAATGAATAAGTGCAGCATCTGCTTGTAGTAAACATTAAAAATATAGTTTGTATTAAACTTTTCTATTCAACCCTCTGCTACTGCCATCTAGTATGGGGGAAGACTACAAAAAGCAATCGATTCAATTTGCGGCCATTACAAAAAAAAAAAAGCCGTTGGGATAATTGCAAACGATCATCACCTTTTTATAAAACATAAGTTTATTGAATGTATCCGAAGTGTATTCAAACAGAATGATTGCAACTTATAAATGATCGGTAAAAGAAAATGTTAAAATTAATTATAGATATTGCAAAATTAGAAAGAAATCAATCAAACTATTCATTGCGTCATTAACACCCTGCTGCATTTCCCATTCCAGAACAGTCTTTGGTTTGAAAGATTCAGGCACAAATGCTACGAGGGGCATTCATAAAGTTCGTATTATTGTCACGAACGAATAGAGATTCAGCAATCAAACTCGAGTAGGAGTTGAGACTTTCTATGTTCGCCACCAAAAGTTACCCACTTTTTCCAGCGATGCACCATATGCCGTAGGCCATTGTTATAGAACTCCTCGTTTTCAGTGTTCATGAATCGCTCCACTTCAGCAATCACTTGGTCGCCATCCTTGAAATGCTTTCGTCTTATTTGGCCGCACTGGAAGTGTCTGCGCCATTTAGCCAAAGTGTCATCAACTGGGCGTTGTCCCCGAACAACGCTCCCAGATTGGAATGAATATCCTTGGCATTGCTTCCCTTTAAATGTAAAAAACGGATCACTGCATGTGCTTGGCACCGACGGGCGGTGCCATTTTTGTTTCGTCTCCCTAGCAACGTTCCGAGCTACTATCTGTATAGCATGTGACGTTTATACTGTGCGGAAACTAGAGCGACGCGCGCTCATGTTGATGACTGTTTTGTTCCGTTTTTTTTTTTTTTGTGCCGATATTACGAACTTTATAAACGCCCGTCGTACCTGTTCTCTTAAACACTCCTAGTTTTTCATGGTTAATAAACCTTATGTGTGTTTATTTTGCCCAGATGTATACATCTATGTACCTATATGTATATCTTGTATTTCAAGCAAAATATTACCCATGTTAGAAATTTTGTGTAGCCTTACAAAATTTACTATTATATATAAATGAATTTATTAAATAATTTTATGAGAATTAAAAGCTTATGCGGACTTCACTCCAAAGGTTTTATGCGGAATAACAGAGTATTTGGGTGAAACCAAATATTTTTTGTAGGTGCCGACAGCCCTAGCACGAAACGTTAGCTTTTTCCAACTTCTCCCTCTCTCCATATACATTAAGCTTTGTAAGAAGGTACGCTTATTTAAACTTACTGACATTCGTTTTTCTTTTTCTTTTTATAAAGAGAAAGCTTGCATAGACCATGGAGAAGTACATGCAATTACATAAAATATCTGGTAACGCAAGTTCACAGAATGTTTAATGTGACCGAACAGCGCCGTTAACGCGGGTTACGACATTACTCTCGATGCTTAGCTATTTGTTTAAAATAGTATAGAGAAACCCGTCCTTCCTTTATGAGCTTTTGTCTATAAGTGACATGACCGAATGTTTTTGAGAAAACTTACAACGTTCCGTTCATTTTTCTTGGCGTCGAGGTAGTGAGCCATATATGATCTGACGCTATGCGGGGAGTGTCAGGTGCGCGTCGAGGCGTGTGGAGACCATGCAACCATCAAGCCTCCTTAGACAACCGCAGATCGACAGAACTTAAAACAGCTAGGCGTGCTGATGACTTCATTCAAATTCGCCTAGAGATCGAACTAAAGGTGGCGCTACTGTCGCGCTATCATCATCATCAGTGTGTGGATAGCAGACATGTACGTAACGCGTTACAAGTAACGAGTTACTTGTACCGAGTTACTATTTTCGGTAACGAGTAACGTATTTAGTTACTTTCTTAGAAAAAGGAACGAGTAACGGTATTTAGTTACTTTGAAGGCCAAGTAACGAGTAACGGTATCGCGTTACTTTTGAGGAGTAACGTGTACAACACCGCTTAAACGGCCTTGTTTTTACTCTAACCTGATTATGCGTCTATTGCGACAAAGGCAGATGGGGAACCCGAAAAACAAATAAACAGTATGACAGTACAGGTGGAATCTTTTGCCGTCACGTCGAGCACAGATTGTGCTTGCCACCGCAGGAGCTGAACACGGCAGTCGAACAGTTCGACTGACGTTTCCAGCGATAAACGTTGCTGTACTAAACTCTACAGCTGGGAATGTCCTTCACCCAGCGAGCACAATCAGATTCGTTGATTGAACTTTCTAGAACCGGCTACGACCGAATGTAAACCCGGAGGTTGCAAACACGGGAAGGCACATAACTCATTACCCGCTGTCCTCAATGAAGGCGCAGTTCCCGAAGATTCACCAGCTCTTCCTGAAACACAACACTGCCGTTCCTTCGAGCGCGTCAGTAGAACGACGCTTCAGCGTCGCCAGAGATGTATTTTCAAGGAAGCGGGGAAACATAACTGATGAAAACTTCGACAGGCAGCTGCTGCTTAAGTGCAACGACTACTAAAAGGAAAGCAATAAACCATGAAACAAAAACAGTTGTGCATTCGGTCCTGAAAGTAACGTGAAAAGTAACTCGTTACTTTTCAGGTAACTCACGCGTTCTTTTTGAGAATCGGTAACGAGTAACGTATTTAGTTACTTTTTGAGCGAGTAACGAGTAACGGTATTTAGTTACTTTTTTGGGTAACGTGTACATGTCTGGTGGATAGGAAGATGGCTGCCCCATATATGCTATCTGCGGTCGCGGCCAAGAACCTGCAGATTATCGCATTTATTGCCTCGTACAATATCATTGTGAAAGCAATTTCAACAGAAAATGGTCACATACTGTTCATAACCTAAGTGCAATACCTTTTGCACAGAAGTGGGGTCAGTTTTTCACCGACATCCAGCGGCCGGCGAGATGAGGAAAGAGTGGCTCTCGAAGTTGAGATCTGATTCACGCGATGGTTTGCTCTAAACATTTCACCGCTGAAGACTTCAAATGATGCATGACAACAGAGGTAAGTGAAAAAACAAAAAGTGGAGAAGGTACAAGGCTACCGGTTGCGACAAGGCCTCCGCGCGATTTTGCCGTCCGTATTTAGCGCACTATTTAACGCTTCTCACGCGCTCAAAGTCGTTTTGAAAATTACTGATGTAGTGGTTTTCGATGACGCTCAGCAAGTTTCTAATTGGAACCATATGTCTATTTTCACAAATTAAAAAAAGTCATTGTAGTTAATTAGCGAACTAATTAGTAAGTATCGCGCATTTTCTGACGTCCGCCACTACGAGTCCCGAGAAAATTATATTTTTACCTCGAATATATATATATATATATATATATATATATATATATACATTATTTGTTAGTGCCCCCAACAAACCCAAAAAGTAGAAAAGGGGGATTAGCGGGCAGGCGTTTGCATGCCTAAGCCCCCTTTTCATTTTCACTAATCTTTTGCACTAACTTCTTGCGTGTAAACTTGTTTCACTCTTTTATATATTTTATTGCGTGTTTTATTTTCCATGTACTTCAAATTTCATTGTATATAATATTTTATTTTTTAATATACTTTCAGTGTTTTACTTCTTCACCTCCTTCGTGCATTACATTTCTTCCTACTCAGTCATGTTGAGCAAATAAACTTTTATTTTTTAATTTTTTCATCCTTCAACTGCTGCGTATGTGCACCCTCCTTCGTACCCATATATTGCTCGGAAGCAGATGTATACCTTTTCCCCGTTAGTTAATTACGACCAGAAGAAGAGCGGTCAACACTCGGAACGTTGTCTAATAAATGCGTTTTAAATCATTTACCTCCTTTTTACTGTATGTAGTATGTATATACATTTAAATATATAAATAAGGCGTGTACTCAGAGGTTTCTAAGAAGGAAGTTTAATATGACGTTTCTAGCGGGGACCACTCTTCTTCAGAATCACGGCCCATTGCTTGAGCTCTCTCTACTTCACCTATATATATATATATATATATATATATATATATATAGTATACTGCATATAGGTGAAGTCATTTGTCCCGCTAAATTTAGCGGGGAAATTCGCGGCCGGTCATGTGTCAATTTTCCCGCTAAATATAGCGGGGAAACTGAATATTGAGGTCTTCATATACATAGAAAACCGAAAAAAGAGGCAATTTTTGCATGTTTTGAAACTTTTTCATTGTGAAAGCGGTTTCGTTCATTTTAATATAAACCCGTGTTCGTTGACACTTGTAGAATGCTTAATCTCGTTCGCTAACATGACTATTTGCCCGGATTGGCAGCGCTGACCGATGAGCTATTTCAAAAGCTACTTTGCATACAATGTAGTCGAGTGTAGCAACAAAGTAATTTGTTTACTTCTGTTTTGTATTTCCCTTTAAAAAAATGCATCTGAGTATTACTGCCCCGGCAAAATGTATTCCTGTATTTGTGTTTCCAAATACTTATATATTTTTCAAATGTATTTCTGATACGTAAAGCGGTAGTTTTGTACGGATGTATTTCAGTATCAGTACGTTAGCTGTCTTCGTCTTGTATCACAGTATTTTGATTTCCAAATACATTTGAGAGTATCTCTGCCAAACCCTGCGACGACAGCGGTGACATTAGAGTCATCCCAAGCCCAGCAACCATGATGAAGCCGTTTCACAATCGGTTGCATCACTAACGGACATTCTGCCGGCAGCGGTGACATTGGAGACGTTGCAAAGATTGCGGGAGCTGCAGACTCAAACAATCATGACCGCTACGCAGCAAACTCCGGGCCTTCTATCAGCAAGTCATGCCGACATCTGTCCTCGAGTAGCTCCTCTGGATACGCTCCAGCAAACGCCGCAACCGGCTGTTCCCGTGGTTGAGCAGACTATTTTCACAAGCCCGACTACATCTTCTGGACGACTTCCTCTCAAGTGAAAGCCATTTAATGGCGAAACACCCTTATATCTACGGCAGGTTGAGATTGTTTCCGATGCAAGCCACTGGACCGAAGATGAGAGGCACGTGCTGTCATCGCCCAACTATTCTCGGGGGCAACTCTTTCTGGCACTTCCGAATAAGCGAAGACCGCGCGAGTGCACCTGCGATCGGCAATGTGCACGAGCGTATATAGGGGACGGGGGCGCGTACCCTCTTCCCTGTCACAATTTTCTCTTCTATCATCTGTTATCCACTAATCCACTCCCCTAACTAACGATGACCGTTCGGCCTCTGGCTGTAACTCCCACGTTAGCATTTCCTCTTCTGCAAGTCTTCTCTCTCTCTGCAACAGCGCAAAGAAGAAGAGAGAAAAGGAGAAGAGGAGAACGAGGAGCTTGGAACGGAGGACTAAGTTGAGCAGACCAGGAATAAACAATTACAATATACAATTTCTAATAAACCACTTTTAGACCTTGCTACTAAGAAGAAATGAAGCATATAAAATATAAAATATGGGGTTCTTGAGAAAATCAATTTTGAATTTGCTAGATTTCCGAAAGGTTCGTTCATTCAAATGTATGTAACACATTTTGTTTTGTACATATAAAGGTTAAATTGCATTCATTGTAAAGAACTAAATTTGAGCTTTCTGGTTTTGGCAAGGTCACTAAAATATCCTAAATATGTCACACGCAAAACTTGACACATTTTGCTGAAAATCATCAAAAGAACACAGATTGAAAAAAAAAAGATGAAGAAAGATTTAAGAATATAAGATTTTTTTTTCTATAAACCCCTTCCGAAATTCAGTCTGGCCACTTTGATGACTATCATCATGTGAAGAATGACATATGTGTCGTACTAATGACGGCCTTGTGGTTACCGATTATAGAAGACGTTGACGATGCTCTGAAGCGGATGATGCGAGGCCTATGCATTCAAGACGTTAGTACGACGCGACGCAGGAATTGAATACAAAAGCTGCGTAAGCGTTTATTTCTATAATTCAAGCCCAGTCAATCTGTTTGCGCAACACATAATCGGCTCGAAAGACCCTTGATGTATAAAATTTTATCACGGCGTCAATGTATGTTTGTGCTTCGTTCATACCGCTTGTATACGTGTCACCATATCGAAACGGAGATATTCAGAAAGAATTGTATGTAAAGAGCACACTCTCGTATGCAGTTGACTAGCGTAAGTGATGGTGCCCGGCAAAATACTACGTATTGCAGGTCGATTACCGCCACTCGTGCGGTGAGAAAGTAGAGTGCTATTTGTCCCAACAGATGGCACTAAATTCGTTAAGCCTAATCAAGTCTACTTCGAAAGTGTTACAAAAGAGTTTTAGTGTTTTATTTTGAGCAAGGAGAAAATACCCCGCGGTCAAACAAGAAATCCCTGACCGGTGGCAGAAACGAGTTTTCGCCTCGGCCTCTTCAGTGGTCAATAACTCAAAAACAAAAATAATCCGCCATGTTTGCCGTTTGCGCTGCCTATCATTTCAAAAATGTTCCCAAAACATCTTTTTTTTTTTGCAGATCTAAAATTTTGAAATTTTTGCCAGAATTGAAATGAAAACACCCGTAAATTTATTTTGTATCTCCTCCACTCTTGCCATATGGGGGCGTTGGAACCTGTCAAACAGCAAACACGCAGCTTTTTCTTTTTTTTCAATGCCCTTGTCACAATTTGCAGTTCGTGGTAAAATAAAGTTATTTGATTTCAGTTTAGTTTCTAGGAAGGAGAGACTTAAAACATTCTCGTTGAGCATGGAGGTAGGAAGCTTCTGGAGGTGCCCTGGCAGTTGCTGCAAATTCCCTAAATTCTAAATTCGCAAAGGATTTGAGTCATTGCAAACATTTTGCCCCCGTTTAAAGTCAGATATTAGTATTAGCAAACAAAAAATCAGATGCTGCAACGAGAATGTTATTATAAACCATTAGAATACAGTGCGTCCCATTGCATTTAGCGGTCCTCTACAGTCCTTAAAGATGCAACTAAAATGTGTTTGCATGTTTTAATGGTCCGAGCGCTGTCTTTGTCTATTGTTTTCTTCAAATGTTTTTTTGTTTCGTGTTTCTATTTCTTTTTTCCTTTTTATTAGAGTGGTCGGAGTTAGTGGCTCGTGTAACATTTTCCTTCTTTAGCACTTTCTCTTTTGTCCTTTCAGGTTTGGGTACTTGACTTTTTGGGCGATTAGTCCACCTAGGATTATCAGTAGGGCTGTGTAATCTTTTATTATAATAAAATAGAAAGCGCGCAAAATGCTTGTCCTCTCTTTTTCGTCCTTGTTTTTTGCGCGCTTTCTATTTTACCATGAACTGCTACCAACTAGCCCAACTTTCACCCCTGCTGCAATCTTTTCTTAGTTGACTCGATGAAATAGTAGCTCGTTTTTGTGGAACGGCTTAAGAGGTCGCCGATTTTTCAATCTGCGTTCTTGCGACTTTCTTTAGGGAACGAGTGACCGGCCTGTGGATTAGTCTGAGCTGGAACCTTGAAGCGTGATGTCTGTTGGATGTTGCTGTGTTTCTTTCAAGGCTGAGGACGGTAGAGTGACGGTTGATGTGAGGGCTAACACGGGGCGTCTGGAGGTCGAACGGGGGTCTTATTAAAAGAAGTAGAATTGGGTAATAAACGTCGAAGATCAGTCTAAAACATTTTTGTATGTTTTCCTCTTTTTTTTTGTTCCTCGATTTTGGGTTTTCACGATGTTGAAAGTTTTGCAGTTCACCTGTCTTTTCTCTGTTATTTTTATTCTTAGAAGCTTTAGCTCGAAAAACTTGGAATATATTTTTCTGTTTTATTTAGTAGCGCAAGTTCAGTTGATCTACACTTACGAAACCCATATTGGCGGCGTGTGCGAACTACAGGCGGCGCTTCTAGCTAGCATCAGCATCGCATGTGACGTCACGGGTAGGACAGACTACGACAGAACGCCCAGATCTTGGATCCCTCGGCTCGTCAGCTCACTTCATGCCCTGTTTGGGTAGCGCGCGGCAAAGCCTGTTTCACGAGTTGTGTTTATTTTGTAAAGTGATATTTGTAATAGGATATTTTACCAAAGTTTTGAAACCGCACGTGGTACGCGTAGTCGTGCCAACAAGCACTTTGGCGCTGAGTTGTCGAAGCGCTTGGATGGTGGTGTGCTATTCTCTACCCCGGTACAAAAAGCTGGATGATGAAAATAGAATATCCAGCGGTTTATCCCACTACAACGCCTACCATGGCGAATAGGGTGTATTTTTGGTTAGGATTCGGACAAAATAAAACTAAGAAAGAAATGTCACATCAAATTGAAAACAGAAAAGCGAAATTCCAGAACCTCTCGCGTGTGTAGCAAACACTTCAGTCTAAGCGACTCCGTGTATCCTGTTGGTGCCAATCTGTTCTGTGAGTGCTGGTTTCTTATTAGTTCCGAGTTGGTTCCTTTTTGAATTTTGTAAGCCAGTAAACAAACATTTTCTCAAAATAACTGGCAGGAAGAAGCGGTCGCTGGCATCCCGAGTCGTTTCAACTAAACCTTTGCTTATTCACCCGATCGACGCGAAACGTGCGAGAACCCCTCGCGATCTAAGCCTTACATCTACTAAGTCGTTGACACTTCAGCCTCTTAAAAATTACTACCGTTTGTATGTTAATTTTTGCGGGCTCAAATGCGCATAATACGTAATGCGCTTCTCAGCGAGCGAGTTTAAATTTGTAAACTATTCTTAGTAAAATTAAATCAAAACAAGTTAACCAATCGCCTGAATTTGACGGGCCATGGCCGAGAATTTAAGAATTTATGAAAGTTTCTGAGCTTCTCTTTCGAGCAGAAGTCGCGATGTTCCAAACTTCTTTGCCACGTATTCGTTTCGGGAGGAGCTAAGCGTCAGTTGCTGACGACTATTTGCTCGGCACCAACGGTCGAGTCACACTTGGATAGAGGCATCGGTATCGACAAGCTCAGTGTAGCTAAAACAAGTGTCCGGCGCTTTGAAACACAAGCGTGCCCGCGTGCACAGCAAAAGAAAGCACGTCATTTACTCTTGTTAATGCAAAACCTTTTTCTACAGCAGCCTACATTGATCCGGAAAAACAAGAATTAGAGAGGCTGTGAATAGCCCTGACTCACGCCGCGCAAGCTGTAATGTAGCTCTGGGCTTGCTTTTGAACATTTTAAAGTTTTCCTTTTATAAAAAGCAACTTCGATGCGCTTTATTCATCGGAAAAATCACTCACAAAAACGTTATACACGTTTATTGAATAAATAAACCATTTTTAAGCGGCAAAGATGCGAAGTAACATAGCCACTCAGTGCTTTGATATAGCGCGCTCGCATCCTACCAGCTGCGTCACAGGCGGGCGCCCGCGAGGTGGCGCCACCAAAACATCCCGTCGCCAGTAGAGGTGACGTTATTGTAGAGTAAAGGATAGTTCACACAGTTGCGTCTGTCTGTGCTTAACTGCGTTAAGACTGCATGCGTTGAGCTGTTGCTATGGCGACCATACGACGAGCCAATGGGGAGGCGCTGTTCTGCACGTCGCAACACAGCGCAACGCAGTCGACGGAACTGTGTGAACCAGCCTTAACAATCACGGTTTGGAGCTCCTTTGTAACTGATCTTCTCGGAACGCTTTGCAAGCATGAAAAGGACGAAAATGAGTCTCCAGTTTGAGACATTGTCATTGTCTTCGCTTTTGAAAATAACGAAAACTTTAACAATTTGCTTTTTGTGTGCGTGGAAAACAGCGGTATTTTATTGATATGTTAAAAATGTGGGGAAGTATGGGCGTCAGGATGTCCAGTTTATACAGGGTGTCCCGTAAAAATCGACGCCTGCACCTAGCAAATTAAACTTTTCGTCAAATGTGAATTTAACAGGTCGGTTTTTGCTCGTAAAATTAGAAAGCGTAGCTCCCTTTCTGTAAAAAATAGGGCCGAGAAATTTGCCAGGGTCAACGGCGGGTGGCGACGCAGACGACCAAGTCGAGTTGCTAGGCGCGTTTGGCTCTCGTATTGATAGGTGGCGCTTCCTCCTTATCGAGACTGCTCGCGACCACCGTGGTTTATTAACATGAACATAATCTTTTTGTAAAGTACCTTTGATTAAAAAAATAAATGGGGACAATAAAAGCAGAACTTAAAGGAGAAAAAACCGCATTTGAATAAACACGGCGCTTTTGCTGCACACTGGATCTCGTCTGCGTGTCGTCTGCTTTCTTTCGCTGGTCGGCTACACCTTCCGACGCTGCTGCCGACGCCATCTATGAATACGCGCGCCAAACGCGCCCCGCAACTCGACTTGGTCGTCTACGTCGCCGCCCGCCGTTGACGCTGGCAAGTTTTCTGTCCCTATTTTTTACAGAAAGGAGCTACGCTTTGTAATTTTACAAGAAAAAACCGACCTGTGGAATGCACCTCTGTCGGAAAGTTTAGATTGCTACGTGTAGGCGTCGATTTTTACGGTCCATTTTAGATCGAGCCTGGTGACTTGGGACACCGTATAATTAGCGGGCCTGGTCTGAGTAACTTCATTGTGAGTGCACTCACTATTTCGAATTGTGTTAAGAATTTGAAAGACCATGTTCGTCAGTGTGAGAAGGAGTACGCCATTTTTATTACGTTTACCTAGAGAGTTTTTCTTTTTAGGCTTGACAGATTTGCTTTAAAGAGCGTTACCATAATGCAGTTTCTGCAAGGTGAGTCATGGGGTGAGAAAAAGCGGATGATATGAGACGGAGAAACCGCGCGGGCGCCTTATCGCACCGGTAGCCTTGGTCCTGCTGTACGAGTGGTGACTTTAGCGCCCCACCGTGCTTCCCACGTGCCCCAAGTCTTTCGAGCATTGACTGATCTAGTGATTTTCGATGACGCTAAGCAAGTTTGTAATTAGAGCCATGTGTTTTTTTTTTCAATAATGAAAACGCTAATTGACAGAATTTAGTTAATCATCCGACTGATCGTTACGATTAGCCCCCCCTCCCCCCCCCCCCGTAGTATGTCCCCCTGGCCGTATAACTCACCTGCAAAAACCGCATTTATGTAACTTTCATGTTTTGTTTTTTAGTTTCTTTTTACAAAAAACATGTTAAGCTTGAAAGGAAACACCCTGTATAACTTTAACATGGTGAAAAATACCCAATGTCGGGGATACTTGGGGGACAACGCCAACACACAGACCTCTCAAACACTACTAAACCTTTTGACAGACAAAAAAAACACACACAAAACGTACGAGAGAAAGGAAATTTTAAAGCGAACCTACTCCCCTGCTTCTAAACACCGTGACACTGGTAAGCTAGAACTTCCAACCAACGGGTTAATAAGAGAATCAGAAAAGATCGAAGTACTCCACAGATGTATGATGATGCAGTTTTGGCCGCTGCTTGATTGTCTCCATTCGAATCTCAGCATCGGCAGCGGAAGGAAAAGTGAAACGAAGTCTAGATAAAAGACAATCGACAGTTAAAAGACAATAGATAGATAGATAGATAGATAGATAAAAGACAAACGATCAAAAACAAACGAGATAAAAGAGATAAAAAAACAAACGAGGTTGCGTTTGAGAAACTTTCACAGGGGGCGTTATTATGGATGCAGACAGCTTAAAGGTGCCCTGAGGAGGTTTCTGAGATCGCCTAAATATGGCGATAACTCACTCTGCGGGCTCTAAGCATCCTAGAAATCCGTAAATCATGACGATACGCGGCCGTTTTTTCCTATTAAAAAAAGCAATCAGAGATCGATATTATCTCCGGCGATGGGAGAAGCATTGTGCCGGCAGCCAGGACGGCATGTGTGTCTAATGAAAATGCGACATTTCGTACAGATTTGCAAACGCTGTTATTACAAAATGTGTATTCTTTTGTAGATGATAGAAGAAGGTAAGAGTCGTCGAAAAATGTTTTTGTTTTCGCGGAGAGGGAACATAATGCTGCAGTAATCGCCTCAAAAACAACGCACTATGTTTTTTTGTTGTTGTTTTTCTTCCGCGGGAGTGATGTGTCCGGTCGTCAGCGCTCGAGCACGCGCTCGCTGGGTTGAATCGTAGTCCGGGCTGTATGGGCAACGAGCCACGGGCATTCGAGATATCACTCCGCGGTTCCATCGGTCGGAGGGGTGAGGATCCTTCGCTTGTTATTGGCTGACAGTGGTCCTGGTTTCGGATCATGCTCCTCCCATCGCCGGAGATGACCTCGGTGAGTTGCGATCTTTGATTGCATTTTTGATAGGGAAATCGGCCGCGTATGGTCATGATTTAGTGATTTCTAGGATGCTTAGAGCCAGCAGAGTGAGTTATCGCCATATTTAGGCGATCTCAGAAACCTCCTCAGGGCACCTTTAAGAAAGGCAGGCTTGCTCTGTGATTGGTTCTTTGGCGTTCTTATTGGCTAATGCCGCAATCTTATTGGCTGCGAAGCCATAATGAGATGCTCGAAACTACGTCATGCTTTTCTTAAGCAGCGACACTCTAAGGAATCTGGAGCATGCACTTTCCCGCAAAGCAGATGGGAGAGCCAATCGCCGCAATCTACGGAAAGAGCTCGGTGAATGGCTGCAAATATGCTTAGACCTCCAAAGATAGCCTGACACTGAGCGCGACCTTCGAGTCCACTGCGCAGACTGAACTTTCAGGTCGAAACCTAATTTCATCTTCGTCGTTCGCCAAGTTTCTTCTATGGATAGCATTTCTCGGCTCTCCCAGGTGGTTTGCAGGAAAGTAAACGCTCCAGGTTTCTTAGAGTGCACTCTCTAACAAAATTCCATTCCTGGAAGGTTCTTCGACGCCCCAAGGACCCTCGCAGCTCGTGAGGAACAGTTTTGCCTCAAGTGCTATCGCCTCTTGGAGCATTCGAAGTGCAACTGGGCGACGGAGAACTCTTTCGTATAAAAAAAAACTAAAAGGAGCAAGGACCCCTTATAGGGGTGATCGCGAAGTACCCTTTTAGGGGGTGCTTAAAAGAACCTTTTAGGTTGCAAAATATGGACAGGCCGTAGAACCCAAGGGCTTTAGTTCTTTTACGACCATATTTTTCTTAGAGTGCACGCAAAATTAGGGCAGTATTGCGAAAGAACCCCGATTCCCACGAGAGCCTCTGAAGCTGCAGGTATGAAAGAACAAGGGTCACTGCTGTCGGTGATTTGCACGCAGGATTGTCGTGCTGCTTCCCGAAGGGGAGACAAAAGCTTTGCGAGGGGATGAACCTTGAGTATAGACCTGTCGAGCGCTAATCACCCAGGCGAAAATGCTGAGTCACTGGGCTTTGCACGCATGCTCGCCGTCTCGTATTTCGTGGAAGAGAACTTCCGCGCACTCTCAGAACGCGTTCAACAGCCCAGTAGGCAAAGATGGCAGCCTGCAGAAGGCAATTATTGAAAAGTTCTATGGGGGATACCCCTTCATTGTGCTAGCCGTGGGTGCCGACCCATCTTAAAAACGCAATGATTACTGGCAAGGGCAGAGACCGAATGGCTGGGGAAGTTTTAGAAGCATATTCGACTGAAAAAGAAGGTACGAAATGCGTCAGCCAGACGTCGCTGAATTTACACGGCAAAAAGATTGCATTTTTAGACATGTCTTGATTGACCACCCCGTGATTTGTTCGGTGTTGCTGATTTTTTATTTTTTTATTAGAAGTACACGCATGCGTGTTCTTCTACTTAGTCCCTGTTTTTTTGCGGTGCCTTTTTGTGAGTACATACAAAAGGCAGCTAGCTTTTCGTCTACCCACTAAACATTCCCAGTCAAAGCTCGGCTCTCTATCATCCCCACATGCTCTAATGTCCTCCTCTCCCTCGTTTTTTTTTTTTTTCCGCATAGTATTTTAAGATAATTTAGGTTCGGAGACATTCTTCCAGCGACGTGCGAAGTGCAGTCGGCCATCACAATAACAATCCACGCGCAGCTTGTAGTTCGCTACGCCTGCAACACGCGTGAGAGGAGTGAGCGTACCTGAGTGGAAGTGAGTTTCAGCATGCTGGCCAAGTGGTCTCTCTCCGGCGCGGACAGATACTTCTGCTGCTTGAACCGCCTCTCCAGCTCGAAGACCTGGGACTGCGAGAACAACACCCGAGGCTTCTTTCGCTTTCTTTGCCGCGAAGGATCCTTGATACCGGACGGACCCTCTGTGGCGAGAAAGAAACGAGAAAGAAACCCCAGTTAGTGGGAAAAGACCGTAGCCTCCCGTATGGCACACGCGAGTACAGACACGAATAATGAACGCACGAAGGTCGGAACAGCAACAGCTTGACTTTGCCGCTTTTTCGCGTGTCATTGGCTGGAGCAGCTTATGGTGATTATACATCGTGGGGACAAGATGGTAGCACGTGTAACCCGCTTTTACCTGTTTCCCGGAGACAATCCGGCACCAGGCCCTCAATAAATCCGAAGATGGTTTTTTGAGCGCCGTCGCGCACAACCGAAAACGACGCTTTATCATTTTAATATTTTCTCGTTTGAAACCAGATTATTGGCACGTGAATACTCTATCGTCTAAACCAACATAATACGAGGTTTATAAAATCAGGCGAAAAACGAGGACGGAAACTAAGATTTACTAACGATTTACGACTAGCCCAACTTAAACGTGAGGCATTTTGTATCCCAATCTGCATTTGAGGAAAACCACTGTCTGCTCCATGCGATGAACAGTTTATGCGCATCGGTGAAAAACGGTATTTTTTTTCTATTCTTTATTTTTAGACGTGATACCCTCTTCGGTTTTCCGGTCTTACCATTCACCTGCAGCAACACCTCCTAGATAATAAGCCGTAGTGCTCAATGAGATGGCGTCATCAGAGAAGGCCAACGCTGGACACAGATTGGAAACGAGTGCGGCGTCAGCGCTCGGCTTCGAGTCAAGTTTAAGCCGAACGTCGACGCGATCGTCGCTTCCAATCTGTGCCCAGCGTTGGCCTTCTCTGATGACGTCATCTCATTCAGCACTACGGCACTGTTATCTAGAAGGGTATTGCCTGCAGCCTATACCTACGTATAGGCTGTCAGGCCCCTGTCAGCCCCTGTCAGACGGGCATGTTAAAGACCTTCAGAACGAACTCCTTTAAAGGGTTGGCGAACCAGCGCACGCCAATAAGCGCAAGATGGCGAACTAATTCGCCGAGTCTTTAAAAGGAGTTCTTTCTGAAGACCTTTAATGTGCCCGTCTGGCAGAAGTATTATTATCTTAACGTGTCAAGAGCCTTTTGCCAGGTCCTGAAGGTATCGCTACGCAAGCAGCAGCTCCGAGACTCGCCTTCCTCGCATAGCCCATTCAGCGACGACGCTGAAGGTATCCATTGTTCGCCAAAGCGGCACAGACGAAAAAGCAACAGTCATTGACGAGCCTCGAGCAGCGACAAGGGGGCCCGCAAAGCCAAGCCGGTCCCAGCACGGCAGCTGTGTTTATGGAAAACGGCGCGTAATCGGCCTTCCTTTCGCCTTGGCGACTGCGCATCCTGTTTCAGAAAGATTGGCCGAATCCACGGACCGCCGTTTGTTTCCCCTTTTTCCAGGGGACCTTGTCGGCGAGAAACGCTTGGAAGCCGCCATTGTGCCTTCGACTGAGAGATCCATCCGCAGTTGTCGGCTTCACAAAGCACGTCCTGACGTGAGAAACAGCTTTCCTTTTTGCTCTTCCATCAAGCAGTTATTCTTTATCTTGTTTTATAGCTTATAAAAACACACCGTCATCTCGACCAGTCAGCATTCATCAATACATTTTTTTATTTTATTTCGGCTTCTCGGATGAAACATCAAGTCAAGTGTGTTGTTTAGACAGCGCAAAGGGGGTTTGCCTCTAAACGGCGTCTAGTGCCTGCTGCAGATGAGAAATTTGGCGACTGCAGTACGTCTGACAACCCGAGGTTTTTAACGCAAACCACGTAGTACGGCGAAATGAGACCCAGAGTGACCGGGTTCTGCAGGGCGAGTTTTCTCTTCACATGTGGAGCTGCGGTAAGCCACAAGTCAATATCCACGTTACATTTTTGTTTTGGGCATTAGAAATTTAAAGGTAGCGCAGCTACATTCTAATTAAGCCGATGGGGCAATGCGCTAAGACACCGAACCCGTAGTTTCACGCTCTACAGTTAATACAGAAATTTCCATGCAAAACTATACCCAGGCCACCGTAGCCTGAGGCTTTCCGTTTTGGTAAACCTCTTGCTCAGATCGTAGTGATTTTTATCTTGTGAGTACTCTTTTGTGAACCAGAGCTGCATTGTCTAAGTTCCTAGCTTTCACACTGGGAAGGACCTATTGAGCGCAATTTCATGCTGTGCACTCGGAGCATAAGTCTTTGAGTTACACGCCATTAGCTTACCCGGTGACAAGGCATACGTAGCGTACCGTAGCTGTCCGACTACTGTGTAACGTTGTACGACTTTCGCTTCAATGCCTGAAAAATTAAGATTTCGACGATTTTGCAACAATTACCCACTGAAATAAAACTTTTATTCCAACACCATCGCCTGCCTAATTAAAACAAAAAAATATTTATTTTTTACTTTTAAAATAAACGTATAATCCACCAATCTGAACAAGACGTTTATTGTGCGGGTATGCGTGTGTTAACGTTATACATCGATCGACATTAGGGCTCGGCAATTGATCAATTAAGCTACCGATTATTTGATTAATGCTTTAATCGCGACTAAATGCTTTAGCCGGCTAATCGGTAAAACTTTGACGAACCAAACGAAAGTAAAAATTAAAGGCATTCCCCACGCAAACGTGGACGAGTACACCTGCATGAAGGGCAAGCTTTAGGTCAAGTTTTAGAATAAAGTAGGAGCGAGATTGTAACTCCAGACAATTGCAGAAGGTTATACGTGTTCCGGTCACTTTAACGCCGTTCGAGTTTCCATTTAGTGCAGCAGAGACTACGGTGAACAAACAAAAGAGGTCGCGTTTGCCGGAGAGTACTACCAAACCTCTTTGCCTCATGAAGCTGAAGTAATAATATGTGAGTGTGAGTGTATTTAAACTCTTCTTAACTACCCATCTAGATTGATGCATAAAACCAGTTGTATATTGCGCCGTTTATCACGTACTTCAGCAAAGGCAAACAAATAATAATATATCCATGGTAATAAAACCCGAGACTCAGGAACAGAAAAGGGGACGAATAAAACACAACGTCTCAAACACAGCTGAAGGTTTATTTGTCAGACACTCGTTTAAAAAAGGCTCATTTATGTATGTATGTATGTAAAATAGTGTCTGACAAATAAACCTTCAGCTGTGTTTGAGACGTTGTGTTGTGTTCGTCCCCTTCTGTGTTCCTGAGTCTCGGGTTTATTACCATGAATCATCACCAGCTCGCTTGTTTTTTTTGTATTATTGTAATTATATACGTATATTTTGTATATTATGCATAGAAACAAACGAGAGAATGGATCGATTCAAGGGTGGCGATTAATCGCGTTAAAACGTTTAATCGACGCTCAGCCCTAATTGACGAACATAAATGAGTCTAGATAGGCGATGCTCATGATTGCTTTTAGGTTAGGACTATATATTCTACTTGACACGGGAAATACCGGCACCTGGATTCACGGTGCCGACGCCCACATAAATTTCACCGTCTGAAAAAAAGAGTAGTCGATCAAGAAATGTAAATTCACGTCTCAAACGTGTTTTTTTTTGTTCTTTTTTTTTAGTGAGTCGTATTAAACATTTTGTCGTCGAGAAACCATAAGCGAAGCACCTCAATTTTCTTGAATACTGACTTGATTTTTTTTCTTTTAAGAAACTGCTCTATTTTGAAACTAAGACGATACGCCTCAAACCATTACTTATCGTTATATACGTATATATATCTATTACTTTTAAATTCCTTCTGGCAGTGATTCGTGCCCGTGACGACGGAAGTGTTTAACATTAAGTTTGATTGGTTAATGGCTGATGTGATTCCGTCCTTCTGATTTTGAGGGAAGTCGTCCGCTAGTCTTGAACATGTGGCGCCATCGGTATTTTATATTAGAAAACTGCAACTTGCCGTAACTGAATGGGAAAAGCTTGTGGTTGAATACTGAACTTCGCGTGTAACCTATCGATATGCAGTTTTTGGAAAATGTAATATCAAACTAAGTTTCGTAATTTAATGTTTCGTTATTTTCGTTAGTTGGAGTGATTCCGTTTTCATAGCATGAGGAAATTTTAAACTTTATTTGTTATTTAAAAATGTAAATCTTTTGTACAGTTATTTCTTTACGTTGTAAAGCGGAGCTCTTAAGGGCTAGTTTCCCCAGTATCGTGTCCGCCAGCCAACAAATGATGACACAACACTCTGGACAGCTACCGCCATCTATCAGCGACGGCCGGCAACCTCTCCAGCCTTTCCACTCTGGCTTGCCGACTTGCGGCCGGCCATTACTTCGTTCCCACCATAGTACAGCTTCGCTGGTCTTCCTTCTTCACCAGAGTGGAAAGGCTGAAAGTTTTTAATTCACTATTTAATTCACGTCGCGCAGATCAAGGTTGCTAGATGCGTATATCAGTCTCTGGATCTCTTGGTTGCCTTGTTGAGTTGCGGCTCATCGCGGTCGGGACGACCGTGCAAAAAGGGTGGGGTAATGTTACTTAGAAGAAGCGAATAACAATGATGCGTCCACTCAATGAGATAGAAAGGGTTTATGGAAGCCGGGCAGTGCGCGCGCAGCGTGGCGCGTGATGGTCAGGCACGCCACTGCCACAGCCGTCTGTCGTCTTCGTCACATTTCCCCCCCTTTAAAAAGGACGACCCGGCCGACGAATGAAGGACACGCAAGAGTAAAACTGAAAACGCACACACGCAAGTACACACACAAACACACGCACACGCACACACACATAGAAGACAAAGCCGAAGACACGTAGATAGACGAATGACTGCTGCCGGCCGCATAGAATGAGCATGTTCTTGACCCTGCAGCCTCTCTACAGCACTGCCGACCTCTGTGCCAGCTACAACCCCACGACCTCACGATCCAGGCTGGGGAATTCACCTTACCGCTATCAACACCAATGGGGCTGGAGACAGGACATGACCCGCAAGCTTGCTACTCGAGCTTAGTCCGGACTCGAGACCACCATGGCGTGTATTGAAAACATAGTGGATCTGTGTAAACGCGTGAACCCGGCGATGTCCGAATCCCCAAAAAAGTCAGTCATATCATGAAAGGGATCGCAGAAGAAGAATTCAACATTCTGATTTCTCACAATCCAACCACAGTCGCCAAACTCCAGGAACAGTGCCAGCGATGCGAATCACTTCGGAATCGGCGCATTTCAGGAGCAGAAAACATCACTCGCCTCTAGAATTGCTTTCCGTCATCCCCACTTTTATCGACTGGTGACATCGCTTCCCTCATCCGAACAATAAGCAAAGAAGAGCTCGCTGTCTCGTCTCCCTAGCCTCAACGAAGCTTGCCAACAGAGGCACATATTTTACCCCCGAAGGGTAACAAGCACTCATTCGAACTGAGTTGTCTCGATTCTCACCTCCTCCCGCCGATGCCACACCTTTTCCTCTACCAGCAGCACCCCTACTACCCGACACAGCAGTCACTACGTCTCGGGCACAGTATTATCAGCCCATCACGATGTACCATCCCGACCCTCGAACCTCTTTCTCCCGGCCTTATGCTGAACAACCCCTTGGTCCCTCCAGTAGTTCCTCCGAACTACTTCACCGACCATCGACCAACTTGCTTCTACTGTGGTATATCAGGTCATATTTTGCGCTTCTGTCGCCGTAGGCTATCGGACACTGCAAGAACCGCATCTAGCTCCCGCTACTTTACGCCATATGTATCCAACCGGCTCTACAACCAACCTAACGACGATGATGATTCCCCCTGCGGTCAACAACGGCGCTCGTCATCTCCTTCCAATTATGGTCGCAAACACCTCAGCCCTTCACCCACATACCGGAAGCCCCCCATCTCCGCGGGCAGTCCACCTTTCCGAAAGCTGTCCTCGATGGGGAAAACTAGAAGGGGCAGCTGTAAAGGGGGGGGGGGGGGCTGCTTCTCGGTTTTCTCAACATCCCCCACCGACTGCTTCCTCATCTAATTTAATTGACATAATCATCAAAAAAAGGTAAGACTGGCAGCACTCGTTGATATTGGAGCATCGATTTCAATAATTAGCGAGAACATTCGAAGAAAGTTAAACCTTGTTACCATGCACGCCCTGGGACGGTGGCAGTCTCTGTGGAGCCAACACGTCCCTGATTCATTCTCTTGGGCTAGTTTCTGTTGAAATTTTTATCGATAACGAACCTCATCGCCATTGCTTTGCTGCCTTGAACAATTGCAAGCACGACATAATTTTAGGGTGGGATTTCTTAGCCAACCGACGGGCACTTATTGATTGTGGCAGACGCACACTTCTCCTCAGCGAAAATGCGGATGAGGCTTCCACATCTCGAAAACAATGTGTACCTTTCAGCGCTGTGAATCACACACGGAAAGCACCATTTACTGGCGCTATCGTACAAGTGGCAGGATATGTGACGGACGACACTTACATGATGGAACCAAATCGCGAAGTTTTATTTCAGAAGGGACTTGCTCTCACCCATGACAATCATAACGTGCACTGCTACCAAAACCACCGTTTTTATAGCCAATACCCCTAACATTGTTCAAGACTCGTCGTTCACATGTTGTTAATTGTTGTGAACTGGCGTTCACAACAATTAACAGCATAGAGCAGGGGTGGCCAAGCTGCGGCTCGCGAGCCGCATGCGGCTCTTCGCGTGTTAAAGTGCGGCTCACGGCTCCCTCCCCCCATGCTACCTCACTGTCCCACGTCCCTCCCGGTCACACGAGCACTTCCCCAAAAAGGAAAAAATTGCGGTGGCTTATTTCGGATATGCCAGGATATACGTAGCGTGAGCTTATGCGCACAAAATGAGAGGCGCTATCAAGCAGCTTCGGTGCAGCGTCAGACTTGGCTACTGCGCAACGGAGGCACACAGCGGCGCCAGTGCGTTTGCCGCGGCTATGACGTCACTCCTCTGGAATGCACAGACCGGCGAGGCGCGCGCGGTGGCGGCGGAGCCCGCGGTGACTGCGGCTCCGCCCCGCCAGCTGTGCGCCGTGTGACGTACGTCACTGCTCCTCGCGCTTGCGCAGCACGAAGCACGGCTCATTATGCGAGCCACGCAAAACTGATCAACCTCGGCCAGTGTAGCTCACGCTACCAAATGGAACGCGTTTTCAATCTAAAGACAGATGGCGGTTTGGTAGTCTTGTGCTACTTACAGCTCACAGTTGGACTGCTTTGGACTCGGATAGACTGAAAGCAGTTCGAGTTTCGTTTATTGCTCTAGAGAAAAGTTGGCGTCCCCCCCCCCCGCGGCTCTTGGAAGTTTCCTGGTTTTGTTTGCGGCTCTTAGGCCGGGCCAGCCTGGCCACCCCTGGCATAGAGTATGTCAATAGTGTCAGTGATCATACTGTAACCCTAACATATCCTCTGAATAATCATCAGAACTCCTTCAAGTTCCTTCGGACAAACGTTAGCACTGATTTGCCACCAGACCAGCAGGATACCCTATACGAGCTATTATGCTCCTTCATTGACATTTTTGATTTCAGCTTTCAACCTCTGGCTCAAACATATCCTGTTCAACACACTATCAATACTGGAACAGAAAAACCCATACGCAGCCGTCCGTATCGAGTTTCACGTTCAGAACGAGAAGACATCCAGAGCCACGTGAGTGACATGTTACGACAAAATATAATTGAAGAATCCGAGTGTCTTTAAACTTCTCCTGTAATGCTCGTGAGAAAAAATAAAAAAGACGACACGTGGCGTTTTTGTGTTGACTACAGACGACTGAACAAACTTACTCAAGAAGATGTCTATCCCCTTACCCGAATTGATGATGCGCTTGATACGCTACATGACGCCAACTATTTTTCGTCGATTGACGTGCGCTCAGGCTACTGGCAAATTAGCGTCGACGAAAAAGATCGGGAAAAGACAGCGTTCGTTACACCCGATGGACTTTATCAGTTTCGAGTCATCCCTTTTGGCTTATGCAATGCTCCTGCAACTTTCGAGCGTATAATGAATTCGCTACTACGCAGGTTGCGCTGGACAATCTGTCTGTGTTACCTGGATGACGTTGTCGCCTTTTCGTCCACTTTTCCCGAACATCTATCTTGATTGACAACCGTTTTAGAATGCTTCCGAAACGCCGGCCTCCAACTCAACTATAAAAAGTGTCTTTTTGGTACACGAGAAATCGAAATTCTTGGACATGTCGTCAGCCGTCACGGAATATCACAAGATCCTGAGAAACTACGCGCTGTTACCGAATTTCCAGGCCCCGCAACAGTTAAGGCACCGCGTTCATTCCTTGGACTTTGTTCATTATTCCGACGATTTACTCACGGAATTGCTGCCATTTCTGCTTCTTTAAACTCTCTTAACAAGAAAGATCGACCGTCTCGTATGGTCTCAAGATCAAGAGGATTCATTCAAAACCCTGAAAACCGCACTGACCACCAAGTCGGTCTTGGCGCATCATGACCCTGCTCTTGATATCAAAATTCACACCGATGCTAGCGGTTATGGACTTGGTGCTGTACTGATGCAGAAGCAAGACGCTCGAGTACATGTTGTCGCATATGCGAGCCGAACTTTGTCTAAGGCTTAGATGAATAACTTCATCACTGAAAAATAATGCCTTGCCGTCCTTTGGGATATCAGCAAGTTTATACCCTATATATTTGGACGTCCGTTTAGAGTGGTTACTGACGACCGCACTCTGTGCTGGTTATCAAACTTGAAAGATCCTTCCAGATGTCTGGGACGATGGGCATTAAAACTCCAAGAATACGACATCTCCATATTCTATAAGTCTGGGAAGCAACACGACGCGTCTGACTGCTTAACTCGAAGTCCCATCTTGCCATCCATAGAAACCCCTGTCTTCTGCCGTTGCCGTAATTGCTTTAACCTCTAGTTTGGATTTTGCCCAAGAACAAAGAGGACACACACGTATATAACAAATTTTCAACTGTCTCAACAAAACCCACCTCACCCGCCACAAACAACGGCTTGTTGGCCCCTACACAATGCAGAATAACGTACTGTATCGTCGTAACTATAACCACACGGCCCTACTCTGCTCTTTGTTGTTCCAAGACATCTCCGACCTGATATCTTAAATGCTCTACATGATGACCCCACAGCTGGACACCTGGGCTTTATTAAACGTTATATGCGTGCACCTAACACCTATTGGCACGGCATGTATCGCGACATCTCCAAGTACGTATCATCATGCGTCCAATGCCAGCGACGAAAAAGGCCAACGACCGCACCAGCTGGACTTGTACAAAAATGACAACTTCCCGACACTGTAGCACATCTCGTGTGTCGTGCTGAGGAAGCGCGTCAACTCGCCCGGCAACCCACAAGTACATCCCAGCAACGCCAATGCCGACGGTGTAACAAGACTCACCTCCCGTTTCATATGAAATAGGCGACCTTGTTTTACTTTGGACACCTCGCCGTCACCAGGGCTTGGCTACCAAGTTCCTCCACCGCTACGTCGGCCCTTACGTAGTCGTGCGCAAACTGTCCGACATTTCATACCACGTGCAGCTACAGCAAGACACTACTGACCGACGCTGAGCAACCTCCGATATAGTCCACGTCACCCGCATGAAGACCTACACCCTCCAACCCACCGTACAGACCACTTAAAAAACAAAACAAAAAAATAAATAAAAGAATCTGGCCCCTTTTGCGCAATCGGGACGACCGCGCACAGAAAAAAAAAGAAAAAAAAAGGGGGGGGTATTATGTTACTGTAATGTTACTGAAGAGGCGGGAGAAGCTTCACTTTACTTTGACCTCTGTCAGTGAGAGGCCAAAAAATAAAGTGAAGCTCTCCCATCAAACGATGGAGAGGAGGCGACCTCCTCTCCATCGTTTGCCCTGCTAAAGTGGAAGGAAGTGTAAGGAACTTATATTCTAGGAAGTTACCTTATCTACGATTTTTTTTACTAGATCGGGGTTTTTATTACTCAGCATGTGGCTGTTTATTTATCCTTCCCGCACTCTTTCTTTCTTTTTATGTATATCTCTACTACTGAAGGAAGTGGCGAATTCTATTAGCAATAGCTTAACAAGTTGCTAATGACATAAAGAAACAAAATGTAACCATTTTAAACAGATGTATGAATTTTGTATTTCCCAATGAAAAGTTCAAAAAGTAACGTGATTAGTAATTATTTTAAGTAGTTTTAAATTACTTTTGTGATGCAGTAATCAATTACTGTAATCAGTTACATTTTAATTAGAGTAATTGCATAGTAATCGATTACTTTTTAGAGCGCAGCTCTTAGCGCCCGTTTCGGGCTTGAGCGGCGTCGGCGTCGCCGTCAGCGTAGCCGTCGAGGTCACGTGACCCCCAGGTCACGTGATCCTCCCGAGGTCACGTGGTCCCCCATGTCACGTGACCCCTGGTCACGTGACCCTCCGATGTCACGTGATGATGATGACGATGCGGATGCCGATGACGTCATCAGTGACGTAACTGATGACGTCATCGGCATCCACATCGTCATCATCACTGATGACGTCATCAATGACGTCACCGTGACGTCATCGGCATCCGCATCGTCATCATCATTGATGACGTCATCAGTGACGTCAAGTGACCCCCCTGAGGCCATGTGACCCCCTTCCACCCTTTCCCCCGAGGTCACTTGCCCCCCCCCCGTACCCTCCTCCTCCTCCTCAAGAGCTGCGCTCTAATTCGGCGTTACAGGGAGTTGTAAACGGCTTTCACTTTTTTTCAGTAACGCGTACAATACTGTTCGAATGTCGCGTAGAAGCGCGAGCTTCAACTGGTTGCCATCCTTCAAACGACGCACGCATGTACGGGTGACTCGTGGTCGTTATCTGGACGTATAACGTATAGTCGAACGTTATCGAGCGCTGCAGTGTGAACGACTGTAGTCTCTGGCGTAAATGTGACCTAAAACAAAAATACCTATTTTTATTTTTTGTTTTTTTTTGCTTTGATGATAGCTACCGTTGAATTCTTTTTCCTGCGTGTAGGATTTGAGTAGAGTACCTGCTGCGAAGTGCTGCGTGAAAACTCATTCCCTCTCTTCTTGTGTGAAGAGAAATCAGTAAACTTTGAAACTTTGCTTGTGGCCACGTCGCCAATTTCACCCATTTTCATGAAGTCGAACAATTGTGTATCTCAGCGTACCTTCAGTGGCGTAATACAGTATCTGAAAAGGCAATGGCACGAACATATAATATAGATGGAACCACAGAGTTCAGAGTGTCTTTATGCCAGCGCGTTTCGCGGCTCCTCACGTCAACAAGTCCACGCAACACTTTGCAAAGTTAGTGTGAGCCTCCACCGAGATCATTTCAGAGCGATTCACTTTTTCGGTGTCTTTTTAAGGACGGTTCACCCAGCCCCGATTCCTTACGCTACGTAAGCTTGCGTACAAGCCACCGGGATATATGTGCTCGATATCAAGCCTGGCCAGGCGTGGCTACCAGTTCGAAGATGTTTACCTGGCACGCGACATTCGATACACGAATGTTTCGGTGACTTAGACGTAACGTAAGAAAACGGTGATGTGTGAAAAGTTAAACCGAGCTCAACTCCTTACGTTACGTTACGACGAGCCTCGTGTCCTTGGTTGCCGCGGTAACTCACCGTCTTAGCTCGTCGTCACCGAAACATTCGTGTCTCGAATGTCGCGTGCCAGGCTATCTCCTTGAATTGGTAGCCACGCTTAATACGAAGCACAGATTTCCCGGTGACTTTTCGTAAAGTAACGTAACGGAAGAAAACGGGTCTGTGTGAGCCAGCCTTTAAAGTCAGATGACGTATAGAGTTTGTAGATCGTTCCGTGACAAATGGTACCCGTATCTGACTCGCCTTTGCGATTACATGAGTACGTACGGAGACAAGATCGGAACGATCTACTACCCTATAGTTTTGATCGCGCGATTCAAGTGTGAACAAATACATATTTAGACGTAACTAACACAAACGAATGGCTTGTTCACATTTGCGGATTCGCAGCCGAATCCGTGGGGAAATTGTTGCCGGGAGGGGAATCCCCTCGCCGGCGACGGAATATTCGATCGCGGGAGAAATAGGTCCGGGACCGATTTTTCCCGCGCAGAAAACGTTTCCACGCCGTCGCAGCCAATTGGAACGCACGGAAGAAATGGCGCTTGCTGGCGTCACATTCTGGCCGAGTCGCCCGAGTTGTTGGGGGTTGCCGCTGAAGTTGTCGGAGCTCCCAAGTAGTACAAATGGTGCCGTCTCGCTGGTATCGTTGTTTCGGCAGGAAATGCTGATAGAGACTAAATTATTCAACCCTGTTCGACAAGAGGCATCTGAGCAACGAAGACCGTGCCCACGAAGGAATTCTGTGGAATAAAATTGGCGTGAGTTGTTTACGTGCACGCGTTCTCTCCGTTTGCTAGTTATTTTATTATTGCCTTCTCGTATCGCCGAGAGAATGTTGGGCATTTTCCCGGCTCTGCTGGTTAGCGTTAACTGCAAAAACAAAATCTGCAAAAACATTTTTTTTTTTTTAGCACAGCTTGGGTTGAGGGCAGTCTGTTCTGATATCCGCGAGAGACTGCAGCCGCGCGAACGCGACAGGTGGTAGCAAATGTGAACGGCTCCATATTTTTTCCGACCAGTGAATTCGGACGGCGACAAGAGAGTTTTTCGCAAGTGTGAACGCGGCCGAAGGGTTGATGCTAGAAAGTAGAACACGAGCCAGAAACTACCTGAATACGAACGGGTTCCCAACCAGTGCCACGTCAGCAAAATCCAGCTCATTTTTGAATACGAGCATGCGTCATCACCTGGACTGGGCTCGGTAAGAATCAATCCGTCGGTGAATAGTCAGGTTCACGTCCGTGGCCAGTTATTGCGGTGACTGAAATCGTCGAGTTCTAACAAAAAAGTAGGAAGAGGCTCACCAAAAGAAGAAACTGGAAGAGCAGGAAACAAAGTTTGAAATAACCACGTTACTTGACAGTTGCCGAGTCCGGAACACATATATGTTACCGCAGCTCGGTGATTGTTCAAGTTACTGTGTTTTAGAAACGGTCCAATGAACCGGCGTCCTCTAAGAATGTGAGAAGACCGGTTAATTTTCCAGCGGCCTCACTGACCGAGTCTGGGAGAAAAAGAATGTCTTAAATTGTAGCGTGAGCAACTCCCGCGCGCTGCATCCTTTGAAAGAAGGGTTGCTTTTCCCCCGTGAGAGAAAAACAAACTAAGAATAGAAAAAGGCACCGGCCAAGAAGCCCTTTTTTATTTTATTTATTTATCAATACTGCACGACCCGCTAGGGCCCCGGCAGGGGTGGACGTATAATACATAGTACAGGACATAACAAAAAAGGAAAAACTTCAGTTAAATGAAACAACACTGTAACACCAAAAAATAGCAAAAACAAATAAAATCAAACCGCTCGGTTTGTAGAGCTCGTAGCTGTACAAAAAAGTCATCCGGCGATGAGCTGTCAACGATCTCTTTAGGTAGTCCAATACAATCAGTTATTGCTTCTGGAAAAAAATAGTTTTTGAAAATGTTGTTGTTACTGCGGTATGGTTCCAGTAATCTACCTTGATTAAATCGCGTGTCTCGACGTAAAACGGGTGTTGGATAGGAGGAAACGTCAACCTTCAGGTGTCCATGGTAAAACAAGTATTACAACTTGAGTCTCAGGTGTTTTCGACGTAAATGAAGATAATCTAATTGAAGTGTGTTTAACATTTGTAATGGACTGACTAATCGCAGGAATCTATTGCAAAGAAATCTTGCTGCTCGTTTTTTTTGTTGGTACTTCGGTATTCCTTTGTGTGTATGGGTCCCAAAGCACGCACGCGTACTCTAAATGTGGCCTTACTAATGTTCTATACGCGCTAAGTTTAACAGAGGGCGGGGCTAACGGTAGATTTCTTCTTAGAGACCACAGTCTTGAATTCAGTAGAGCACACATTGGAAATGTGAGCGTCCCAACTCAAGTTTTTAGTAATTGTCACACCAAGGTATTTTACTTGCGTTGATTCCCAAAGCTAACGCTGCCAAATGAGTAAGGAAATGCTTTTACTGTCTTTTTGTTTGTCACTCGGAATACTGTACATTTATCCAAATTTAATGGCATTTGCTACTCCTCGCACCACTGGAATATGTTTTGAAGAGTTCTCTTCAGTTTAATTGGGTCGTCACTTGATTCTATTTCTTTATAGACCACACAATCATCAGCGAAAAGCCGCATATTAGCCCCTTCATTCACAGTTTCAACAATGTCATTTATATAAATAAGAAATAGAATGGGTCCGAGAACTGACCCTTTCGAGACGCCCGATGTGATCGGCAAGGGACCTGAAGAGTGGTGGTTAATTTCTACAAAGTGGGAGCGATTCGAAAGGTATAAATGGAGAAATTAAACTAGGTTGCTTCTAATTCCTATGGCGTACAGTTTTTGTACAAGTTTGTTGTACGGTACTTTATCAAACGCCTTTGCGAAATCTAGGAAAATGGCGTAAAGCTGCTTTCTTTTATTAATTAATTTTATTATGGAATCGTTTGCGTCAGGTTGTCAAGGCTAGTAGTCTCCGTAGCGCCTACGCTGTCAAAACAGCTTGCACGAGAGCGTGTCTTTGTCTTAGGTCCCCTTCACACGAGTACGCGTGCGAATTAGATGCAAGAGGAAGCCGCGCACTTTCGCATCAGTGTGAGGATGCAGCATTGTGGAAACTACGCTATAGACTTGGGGCTGTAGCACAAAGCCTCAATGACTGAAAACTGCTCGTTCGCGATACGAACCAGTGGCAGCGCAAAGATCAATTTAGATCAAATAAGGCCCTGCACAGTTGCATGGTTATTGATTGAGGTGTTTCCCACGTTTTGCTAAAAATCCTTTGATTAGTTTTGAGGCGACGTCGACATTTGTTGGAGTTAATTTGACTGCAGGGTGCCAGGCGATCCGATGATCTACGCTGGCACCCAAGGTATGGATACGTTGGAACATGTGCTACTTATGTTCTGTTGATTTTGTAAATTATTAATTGAAGCTCTGGTTGCTGCATGGTAATAATGACAGCTGTTTTAGATTTGGGCTTCGAGCTTTGAGGTTTTGTCTACGACTGGCAAGGTGATGTGGGTGCGCTTTGAGGTTTTGTCTATGACTGGGGTTAACAAATCCTGGAAGACTTGCTGCATCTTGCTACAGTATACCTTAGACGGGGCAGTAGCCCCAGACGGCCACATTGTGACCGTATACTGCAGTCGTCATCACTGGTCATGGGTGTCGTTAATACGTAGTTGGGTCTCTGACAGGACCGCCATTGCAGCGTTAAACAGGAAAGTGCTTATAACGCTACCCTGTGGAACACCTTGGCTATTGCGCGCTTCAAAGTACGAGTTCCGTCAATGCGTATATACATTGTGCTATCTTTCACAAAAGCGCGTAGCAACACAAACCTTCGACCTTGTTCGCCAAGCTTGATAAGCTTGTGAATAACGATAACGTGGGGAATTGCGTAAAACGTACTTCTCATGTAACGAAATATGATAGTGAAAGTGTTTCCTTGTTGCCTACAATTGTTTTATATCTGATACGAAGCCATCAAACGTATTTCTCCTACAGCGTTGTTTGCGGAATCGAGACAGCTGATTAGGCAGCTCTCGAAATGTCTCATGCTGCCCGTAAAACCTTTGAAGGACGACTAGTTCCATCACCCTGCCAGACAGCGTGTGAGAGACATGGGTCTGCAGAGAGCTGGTGTCGCCGATGGGCTGTTCTGACTTGGCACAGACACGGATTGCAGCCAGATAGGAGAAAGAGCACACGACGCCAAACGTCGTTAAGGTAATATTGGAGACCAAGAAGGGTTTTAGTAAAAAATCGTGAAGAGCTTGAGAAGTGACGCCATTCGAAACTGGTGCACAGCGTTTACAGAGCAGAACACCGAAAAGCATAGCTATAGTTCAACCATTGTAAAGTCTGAGTCGGGTGTTGAACGTGCATACACATTCAAGAAATTCCGGGGCCTGCGCCACGGTGATGTTCTGGACGATGGGAAGCCAAAAAGCGGATGAAGGGTACTGTTTGGTTATTTTCTTGTTGTGATGTTTTAAGAGCTCGACGCTGTTCCTTTCCGCGCAGTGCACGCAGCTGAAGGTGTTGTTAGATTTAGTCCTGGCCGATAAATAAGATTGTGCAGTTTTAGGTAGCTTTAAAGAACGCTTGAGATACTGCAGCCATGTGGACTATCGTTCTCAGATATATTATCAACGTTCGACCCGGTAGCAGGGTGAAGAATTAAGATAAATATAATTTAAATCGTAATTTAAATTATACAAGATTTATTATCATGATTTAAATCAAACCATAATCGTAAAAATAATCCCGCAAATAGTTTTATTTATTTTTCTCTACCATTTGATGCTTTCATATAAATCAAAGAATCATCAAGCACTATATATATTATATATATATATATATATATATATATTATTATATATATATATATATATAGGCTGAGCACGAGCAAAAAGAAGTGCTCTTTTGAGCAAATCGTAGCGTTAGCTCGATTTCTACCTTCCATTTTTTTTTCATCAGTTTCGCAACATCCTATTGCAACAAAATCAGAACGCAAAAGAAACGAAAACTCGAAATTTAATGTTTCATAACAATCAAATCAGAACGCGCAAAAAAATACAAATCAAACTTTTTATTAGAAAAGTCAGGCTATTTTTGTTTTAGTATGGCGGGGATTACATCAATAAAAAGTTGTTAATTAAACAACACTTTACATTTACAGTACTTTGTTCGCATTATTAGCAGTAATCGGACAAATTCATCAATCAATCTGCCATGTTGAGAAATACATCTAGTGGTAAAGAATCAATTTTATAGCTTCAGTTATTTAAATCCAATTAATCTGATTTAAATCAAATAAATATTATTTATTTTTATTTAAAAAAAAACGTAATTTATTTTCCAGTCTGTCCGGCAGACATATTACAGTTGTTAACTAAGCAAGTATTGAGAGTAGGGGTCCTTGTGGTAGGAAAAGTAGGATTACAAAAAACGATCGTTATCCCAGCTGTGGAATTCGGTAGACCAGAACACATGTATAAAAGCGGTGGCGATACTCAAGTCAAGCGTAGTGCGCTCAAAACAAGGCCTCACAAAAGTCGCTATGCCCTGGTTAAGACAATGGAGGCTGATGGTTTTGTGAGCATCTCGAGCGATCGACTATTTGCACCCGACCATCGTGAATAGAGTTGATGCACCTGGGGGGGGGGGGGGGGGGGGGGCGGCGGTCGGTCGGTCCAGCCACGTTGCCCCCGCACCCTACTTCCGAGTGCGTCAAAAATGCCCATGAATACTTGCTCTTGTTACGTAACCTCATAACTTATGTACGAAGGAGAATAAGAAACTTGTGTGTGTTTTCGATTCATCGTGTCTCAAGTATCAACCTAAAAATACATGCAAAATACGAAGACGGTAAGAATAATAAAAGCTCAATGAACAGACACTTTTAAAGTACCATGCACGCGTTCGTGGAGTTTCCACCCATTAGCACAACAAGCCCAAACTTTTGACAAGAAAAAAATTTTCTTCAGCAGTCAATTAATAACGCTTATGCGTAAAAAAAGAAAAGGTTCGCTAGCATGCTAGCGAGCCTTTTTTCTGTTACATGATACGCGTCAAATATACCTTGCAAGTTATATTTGACGCGCCTGCAAGCACCGTTCGTTGTTGTTGTTGTTTTTTTCCACTAATTCGAGGCTCTCGGTAAACACCTATAGGGACTCACTTGAATCGCAGAAGAACGACTGATTCAGCTCATCCGCCCTGGTGTTCACATGCTGGCCCATGTGCTGATGATGGAACAGAGCCGCGTTGTCGTCGGGCCGGCAGTCGCCCCCTGGCCGTAGGCGCCCTCTGGCGCCAGGTTTGCCGAAGCGATGTCGAAGCAGCTGGTGTGGTACGGCAGGCAGAAGTGCGACACGTTGTCAGCGTGGTTTGGCGCAACGCCCAGCGACACCGAGCAGCCGTCTTGAAAGAACGAGAAGCCGTCGGCCTCGATGGCCAGGGACGGGTCCAGGTTCAGCAAGTTGTCTTGAGACAGGGCGGACTCCTCGAAGAAGGCCTTCTCCAGACTCTGCGCCTGGTGAAGCAGCGCTTGGGAGTCGAGCTCCTCCACCACTTGGTCGGTGAGGTTGAGGATGTCCTTGACGGAGAAGGGCGTCGCGGAACTGGCCAGCATCTTTCAACTTGCCACTTGTCTCCAGCGGCGCGTCCGCGGCGGCCACTTGGACCGAGCCGCCTCTTGCACCGCGGGAGCGGCCTCTCGAATAGACCAAGTGGATGAGCGCGGCCACTCGGGCCAGTCACTTGGCATCTGCGTGCATGACGGTGGCTTCCGCAGCGCGAGGTTGCCTGCAGCAGCGTGCAAGTGGAGAAGGACGCCCGTCGCGGGGTTCGGGCGGGCCCACGCTGACGCCTGGCGCTCTGTTTACGCGCCTCGGGTGAAAGGGAGTGCTCCACGGGGCCGCCCGGACGAATCGCAGCCCCTGCTGGGCCGTTCCTGCTGCCGCCCAACCTATCCGGCCTCGCGCCCCGAGCGCGTAATCCAAGTGCCTCCGACGCGCTAGCTCTGGCTGCGGTCGCCCATCTCCAACCCACTGCACACTCCTCACCCCTCCGCCCGAAGCTGATCGGCAAAGGCACGAACTAATTACACGTTACCGATGACTTTCCACAATCTGCACATTTGTGAACCGCATTTTAAATTTAATTTGTGCCTCTCATGTCCGGCACTCCATTACTAGTGCATTACGTCAAGGATGCACCTTAATCCTCGTAAGTTGTGAGGGAAGACGCCATTTCTCATAATAAATTTACCTGATGCTGCGTAAGCTGGTTTACTGGTTTAAGCTCAGATGACGACTCCAGGCAAAATGACGAGAAGTTGAGAACAACCAGCATCCCCAACTTCCTTGGACATCAAAGCCTCGGCGCATCCACTAAAATGAGAATTTAAACTGAACAACAATATACATCGGAATGTTCCCCGGGAATATTTTAGATGAGAGTCATAAAATATCCATAAGTAGTAAATAAACAATTGGACACGTATATACTTCGTCTCACCCTACGATGGACTAAAGGCAAAAGCTACGCACCGACTGATCCAATCACGAGCCACTTAGAAATTGTGCGGCATTTCGCTTTGATGCACGTATCGTTGCCCGCGTCTCGGATCACTGATGAGGGGACGGGTGAACAGTGGTTCGAATCGAAGAGCCCTTAGTGATTCAACAATTTTACATCGCAAATAAAGCCAAGACATATAGGCTCTTTGCAGCGTCGAATCTATAGAAATGATGAGGCACTTTTGGATTCGAGCATTATTCGTCCACCCCAAATCAATGTTAAGCGTGTCATAGTATAGCGTGAAACGTGATTGGACCTGGAGGCCCGTGGCTTTGGCATCTAATCCATCGTACGATGAGGCGAAGTATAGCCTTTCATTCAACGGTCTACACATTTTGTTTTGCATTGATTCCTATAGACCAACAATCTTTGCTTTGCCCAGGACTGTAATTGCCTGGGTATCATATAACACAAATCAAATAGAACTTTGATATTTACTTGAAAACTTTTTAGGTCCACGAAATGTCCCGAAAAAGTTGCCCATGATTTCATCTGACATGTCGCAAGGAATTAGAATGCCAAAATATGTGGCATCGCAGCGCGTGAGTGCAGGAATGCACTCTGAACACTAGAAGCACCCATCCAACAAATTATCTAATAACATGCCTATATCATTCTCTTCTAAGCTAGAGGGCCTTCAAATTCCCCGCCGTCCTCTATAAAAGAAGTGAACCCGCTGTTGAAAGCAGTTTTATATTGTTTCCCGACTCGTCACACCGGACTCCCACGTCGATCGTCGAATGTGATAGTGCACCTCAGCTCGCACTACTCGGAGCGAAAGCTTGTGCTTCAGAACCCATGGATCCTGTGTTTGACAAAAACGGTGTACGTTTGATCTGGATGGACATTGCACCGGAGTGAGTTTGTTTAATTACTAGCGCGTGATGGACGATAAAGAACATAGGCTGGCGTTCGTACTGCACTAGCGAAATTTTTCACTTACATTGTGACCGCTGTCGTCACATTACGAAGGCAGACCTACTTCGCGCTGTCTAAATACTCTCTAATTTGCTTTTTAATATTTTGCGATGGTCGAACACCGTCACGTCAGTGACTGTACTCCACTTTCCAGGTATCTTGTCATAATATAGTATAGCACACATATATACAGGGTAATAAATTTTATTTCAAACATTTATTAAAAGAAAAAAAAACCGTGAAAGGTGCATTTGTGAGGTACGTGCAGGTGAGTTATACGGCCAGGGAGACATAATATGGTGGTCTAATTATCACATTAAGTCGAATAATTAGCTAAATTTGTAAACTTTTCAATTTGTGAAAATATGGCTGAGCTTCATCGAAAACCACAAGATTAGACATTTTAGAAAGGCCTAAAGCACGTGGGAAGGGCGGCATTGCGCTAAAGTTACCACTCGTACAACACGAGCAAGGTTGGCGGTACAAAAACGCAGACGATAACCTTATTCGCGTCTTCGCACTGCTAGCCTTGCGCCCGTTGCACGAGTGGTAACTTTAGCGCACCCGCGGGCATCCACGCACCTTACGTCTTTCTAAAATTTACTAATTTAGTGGCATTCGATTACGCTCAGCAAGATTCTAATTGGAGCCATGTTCATTTTCACGAACTAAAAAGTTAACATAATTTCAGTTAATTATGCGAATTATCGTGACGATAATATTAGGCCCGCCTGATCGTTTAACTCACCTGCACAGAGCGCAAAAGTGTACCTTTCACTGTTTTTCTTTTAATCGATGTGTTCGAATTAACATCAAACACCCTGTTTATACTATAATGTATATATATATATATATATATATATATATATATATATATATATATATATATATATATATATACATATATATATATATATATATATATATATATATATATACAAAGGGAGAGAGGAGAGAGAGAGAGAATTGCTTTGCGTATTCAAATCCAGATTAATTTTCTAGACATCGGTTCTAATCAGGCGCGAAATTATTATACTACTATCGAGCGAGATTGTCCCAAATGTTTTACACCCACATCCCTGTAAAACTAGCATATCGTATAAGCACTCTAAGAAATGCTTGCGCATCTACATACCCGCAAAACACTCAAAGAACCAATCTCTGCGATCTGCGAAATGAGCTCAGCGAATGATGAGGCGAAACATCTCTTTAGACCTCAAAGTTAAGTCTGCGCTGTGGCATTACGCAATGCAAGCATGACGCTTTGCAATGCGCAATGCCACAGCGCAGACTTCATGTTTGAGGTCTAAATGGCTGTTCCGCCTCATCATTCGCTGAGCTGATTTCGTTGACCGCAGAGATTGGCTCCTTGAGTGTATTGCGGATAAGTAGACGCGCAGGCATTTCTTAGAGCGAGCGATGGCTCCATTGGGAGTGATTTCAACACCAACACTGACCACCTACGCGAAGTTTTGAGTAAACAAGAATACACAAAATAAATTATAGACTTGATAAAGCACGTGCTCTGGATCGTGTCAGTTTATTCAGTGAACGAGATCCCCAGACAGAAACAGGACGACAGGCGAATCTCGTCCTGACCTCTATAGTAATCAAGCTCCAAATGGGGCCCCTTTGTGGGCCTCAGTGTCCAGCTAAGTCATTGTCATGAAGTGAACTATGTCAACCTGTCCGCTGTCTTCACCGACAGTTTCAATGAAACTAATAAAAAAATGCATATTAAGTTTGTCATTTCTTCGAAGTTTTGAACGCAGGTAAACACAAAATTGAAAAACTCCCAAAATGTAAAACCAAATCGATTTGCTTATTTCTAATTTTGTCCGCCACTCAACGTTCTCTTCGCCACACGATTTATTCCCCATGCTCTTAAAAGGAACAAATGAGAGAGCATATAAACGAGTGTAACTACAGAGTTGTAAAAAGCCGTCATCAATTGGCCTTAGTCTTTTTGTCGCTGTAGTACCGCATCCACCCAACACAAAACGCTGCTGTTGATTGTTTAGCAGCCACAATCCTTTCGTGGCTAAAAGACTTACGGAAATGCAAGCACTCCTATCAGGTCAACAGTCTTCATAGAATTGTAGTAATGCTGAAATCTGGGCGAGTTGGTCTCTGCGTAGAACTATAGTCGGTGACAGGTTTAGAGTTCAGGGCGAGGAAAGGAGGTTGGGGAGGAGGAAGTATTCGGAATGCTAGAGAGAAGGGGTGTTTCCTCCTCTCCAGCAATCCATCTGCTTCCTCCTCCCCAGCCTTCCTTTCCCTCGCCCTGAACTCTTAACCTGTCACCGACTATAATTTCGTTAACGGCCAAACCGAAATCTACTGCTACACTCTAAAAAAAGCCCGTGCGTCTACTTTCCCGCACAACACTCGGAGAGCCAAACACTGCAGCTTGCGGAGGCAGCTCAGCAAATGACGATGCCGAAACATATGTTTAGACCAAAAAACGCAGTCTGAGTTGTGACATTAAGCAATGCAAGCGTGACGTTTTGCATTCCTTAAGGTCACAACTCTGACTGCGTTTTTTAGTCTGAACATGTGTTTCGGCATCATCATTCGCTGAGCTGCCTCCGTAAGTTCCACTGATTGGCTCCCCGAATGCGCGACGGTAGACGCACTGGCTTTTTTAGAGTGCATAGCGAGTGCGACCATAAATGAAAAGAGAGAGAAAAAAAAGACTAGGTTTGCAAATCTCGTTTTCGTTCTTTCTGCCGTTCATGTTGCATTCCTTCATCCCCGTCACTTTACCAGCACGCACTAATTTGTCATGTCTGTGTTTGCAAGTTTCTAAGTCGATTAACTTCATGCTGCAGCCAGAATCCATCGGTGCGTAAATGCAGTCGTTTTTGTTTATCAAAGTTGGAGCAGCATTCGACACGTACTAAATCCGTAACTTAAACTGTTGCACCTTCAACGTCTTAAGAAGAGAACGTGAAAAAAAAGTTACGGTGTGAACTCTAATCAAGCGGAGACAAGAAGCCTCCAAACGAAATAAAGTAACAGAATAAGCGTGTTGGTCAAAGTGATCAATACTCCAGGAAAAAAAAAACACACTATAATGCAACAATATAGCAATCGAGATGAGTGTTTTGATTTGCCTTCTTATTGCATGTGTACATGTGTGTGCCGCAGTATGTGGCTGTAGATATTAGACGTCCAGATACAGTTGCCATAAACCAATGCAAAGCCATCTTGTCCCCCGAATAGCTTCAGAGCATAGGAAGTTGTGCGTCTTGCGCCAGGGCCAATGGTCCTTAAGAGGGTGGGTCTTGCAACGACACTTTGCTTGCCCTTCTGCTTATCGCCACAGCCCTCCCAAGTGTGCTATCTGTCGTGCGGGGTGGTCGCCGTCTTCTGCATCTCCAGTTTCCCGCCACTAGGGGGAGTGCGTCAGCTTGTGTTTACTAGTTACAGCTGAAACGACACACGCTTCTCTTCGCTCTTTGTTCCTCAAAGCATTCAAGACTCACCCAAGTGCCCACGGATGCTTGTGAAGCAAAGAACACAGCTGGCAGGACCACGTCCCACTGGCGCCGTTGAACGCTTTGGTCATCTTCTGAAGCGTGTAGGCAGATGCCAAGCAGGTACGAAAAACACACCGAGCATGGCGTAATAAGCGGTGCTACCTGGAGCTTCACTGCCAGAAACAACAAAACTGGAACAGACGGCCTTTGGTGAAAAGACGTCACTTCTCTGACCCAGAGGGCGAACCGAACAAGCGAGAGGAGAGGGGTGGCGAGGCACCAATCTTTCCGTTTATGCGTTGTAGTGCAGGTCAGATAAACTGCAAAAGCACGAGCGAGAAAAGGATTAAAACAGTGATCCAAACATAAAAAGGAAAACAGAGGGGTTAACTTAGTTTATTTTTGTGCAGGACAAAATGTGTGAGGAACAAAAGGAGGAGACAGAACACGTATCACGTCGATGCATGCACGCGCACACACAGAACCGAACACACAAACTACGTTGATCTTCTGGATGTGCGTTAAAACATAGTTCTGACACTGTTCAGGTACAGTTTCAGAACAGGACCTTTTTGAAGGTTCAAAGATCAAACAATGATTTGTTTAAGTATCCTTCTTTGACATCAGAAACGCGATCTCAGATTCAGATGCATCTGGCCTTCGCGCTCCGCCTGTTCGTGGAGCGGAGAGCGGGGGGAGGAGGATGATGCTTCGTTAGGACGTGTCGCGGATCAGCACGATGCGCTTGTGTGCTTAGGAACAAACTCTGTATATGAAATCAGGACAATCGGTGGACTTTTTTTCGCGGTATTCGGATGTCTCAAAAGACTGTAGCTTGAGTCTACAAAAAATGGTGGAGTGTTGAGATAGATGTAGTACGCCCAGTTTTGGCATTTTTGCAATGCCGAGTTTTGGAGCGTTAAATTTCCCAATAAGAATACATACACACACAAAGCAAAAACGTTCTTGAAAGGTTCTTCGACGCCCCAACAACTCTTTCAGCTCGTGAAGACCGGTTTCGCCTCAAGCACTATCGCCTTCCTGAGCACTAAAGGCATCTGGGCGATCAAGAGCTCTTTCTCATAAAGAAAGGAGTTTAAAAGAACCTCTTATAGGTTTTTTCACGAAGAGTTAACCCTTTTAGGGGATGCTTAAAAGAACTTTTTAGGGTGGAAAATATGGACAAGCCGAAGAACCCCTAAAAATTCTTTTACGACTAGATTTTCTTTTTATTGTGTACCCATAAACATGTTCTTGCGCGACAACAGGAAGTTTGGGAATAGCGGGCCCCAACTCTTTCTCCAAGCAACTTGGAGCGTCGTACTGCGCATGCGCAGGGGTTCTGCGCAATCTTTGTGCGACGCCCCAATCTGCTCGAGGGACCCTAAGCGTTAGGGCTCTCTATCCTAAACTGGCTCATGCTCGTAGAGCGCGAATACCGCAGAATAAAGTCATCTCGTGCGCCACACCGCGCTAATTCCTGCTAATTTCTGCGCATGGTGCGTCGTTGTCGTTTTGCACAATGCGCCTCCACTCTTAGTGTTAGAGTAAGAGTGATCTCTACTCTGACTCCGTCTTTCAAAATGTAGCCCTCCTGAACATTAAAAGTGGGAGGAAATCAGAGAGGGGCAAAGTGCGCACTCCTTCATAAACATCCATAGTGCGTATCATAGTGTAAAATGGTTAAACATAAAATAAAGCGTAATTCAACTTAAAATCAAGATATTGGTTAAAAAATGGTGTGAGCTTCTATACTATTCCGTCTCAAGCTGCGGATACATCGATGCAACTGTAGCGCATCGAAGCGGAATATGGTGATTGTGATTGGGTAGGTGAGGAAGAAGCAGACATCTGTAAACGCAACCAAATTAAAAATGTATAAAAAAAAAGTTAAAAATAGTTAAAAAAACGGGTTGCAGCGTCCTCTCATGCAAACAGGCTGAATACCTATAGTCCGTTGCAACCTAAGAACGAAGGGCGAGGGTAAGACAGGCCGGGGAGGAGGAAGCAGACGGAACGCTGGAGAAGAGAGGGGAAACCTCCTTCTCTCTTTAGCGTTCCGTCTGCTTCCTCCTCCCCGACCCTCGCCCTTCGTCTAGGTCAACGGACTCAGTTCCTTCATTCAAAAGCTCGCCCCCCCCTCGTCCCCTCCTATTTTGATTTCGATAGCGAGTGACTGCAGAAAAAGTGAAATGGAAATGGCTTAAGTGAAAATGGCAGCAAATCACAGATCACAGTGATAGTTAATTAGACGATAGGGTTTAGACAGCGTGAGTTCAGTTTGGCAAAGTAGGGGGTTAGTGTTACACGCAGTCAATGAGAACTGTCTACACTGTACAACGACAGCTAGCCTGGGTGTCCTTAACGTGCATCGCGCAGTAGTGATACGCGAAGGCAAACCGGTACAATACTCATCCAGGTCGCAACGAAGAGGGATGAAAATAAACCTTTCGCTGAATTACCCAAGCACCAAGGAGCATGCTGCGATGATGTAGTCACACGCGCTGCACGCACTGGCATCTGCAGCAGTAAATGTTCGCAAGAAACAAAAACCTAAACCAAATTGCACTTTGCACGTGTCTTTGCGAACTTCTTATTTTGATTATTTACTACAAAGCTTTCTTCTGATAAGGCAAACGGGTGCGGCGTGTGTACCTACGTTCCGAGCATACCCTTAGTGCTTGGGTAATTTGGCAAAAAAGTTCGTTGAACCCAGGATGGGCAGCGCGATCTTTCGCTCCACGCTCCACGTGTAAACATTATACTTCGTCTCACCTTAGAACGAATTATTGCTAGCCGCGCATGCTAAAAGCGCAAGCTAGTTGATTTGCATAAAGCCTCGGAGGCTGCACGAGCGCTCGTGCAGCGGGTGCTCCAGTCGGTGTAGTCAAGGCTAGCCGCTCGCGCTTGTACAGCCTTCATAGTCTATGCTAAGGTGAGGCGAAGTGGATAGCAATGTTGCCGTGTTCTGGCAGACTAACCTTCTGCTGCATAAACAACTAACTAGTATAGCAGTTAGCTGTTTATACAGCGGGAGGTTAGTCTGCCAGAACATGGCGACATTGTTGCCCACTGTAGAAGAGAAATTTAGCCAGTGCAGTACAACCGGTCCACTAGCCTGGGGTCTTTAACGTGCATCACGCAGTAGCGAAACGCGACCATACGCCGGTATGATGCTCATCCAGATTGAAACGGGCAGGGGTGCGGATTGAACCCAGGATCCCTGGGTTCTGCAGCGCGAGCTTTCGCTCCACGCCCCGAGCTGTGCGCTAGCCCACTCGGCCCCACGCCCCGAGCTGCTGTGCGCTAGCCCACTCGGCCACCGATCCCCCTCCCAAGCACGGGTCAGTGCTAAAAGATAGAGCTGGGAGACGTAGTACAGGACCGATATCTGCGGCGTGTAACAATGTCGTCGTACCCCAGAAAGCAAACTAAACTCACCCTAAATCCTACAACAACAACAAAACTATATATTTCACAGCCAAGCTTCCGACAACGCTTCAGGAAACGGATCATCAGTAAAGTGGACTTGCAGATTTCAAAGGGCGAATATAATTGTATTTGCAGCTCGTAGCCAGCTGAAATTAATCACATATTTGGAAACCTATATCAGAAGTCTTCAATTTCTAAAACGGAGTAACTGTTATGTATTTTTAATATAGTAACCTGCCAGTTTGCTGTTATTTCCAAGCCATCGTGCAGTCCTGCAAACGATGAATTTTGTTTATGAACACGCGAAAGCGGCACTTCTAAAAACAGCGCTTTGATCGGCCTTTTTTTTTTTCATTTTAGATGTTGGAATTAGCAACGAGAATACTCGTGATAGATTTATGAATCTCTGAATAATTGCAGCTTGCTCTTTACTGTTTAAATTGCTCCGGTTTATAGCATGCACCCCGTGGATGAAAGAAGTTTGAGTTCCTTTGTGAGGCCCAGATCCCATCTGGTTCAAAATATACATAAACAAATATAAGAAAAACGAACATGAAACCCGGTGCAGCTATAGAGCGTACACGGTTTGTTTTCAACGTCTAGAATAACATCTCGAAGGCTCCGCGCGGCCGCACCAAGTCGTCCAACTTTGCGGACGTGCTCGCGTTCCTCTCGCCTCTGCGTCTGACCTCGAACGCCAGAGAATGTGACTCGGCTCACGCCAGGGGAGGGGGGAGCAAAGCAGAACGTGATGTTTATATGAAACATTTCCGCTGAGTGACCCCGAGCTGTAACCCGGCCAGCCATCTACCTTGGCAAGCTGTTTATGACTGGAGCCTTTGAATTGGAGAAACAAACCCTCCCTCGCCTCCCGAATCACTCTGTTCGGGCAAGCGAGAACCAGCATATGGCTCCTAGGGCGTTTACTGCGCTCCTGCCGAGCGCTCCAAGGAAGCACAAATTAGTGCTGTTGAGTCAAAGCGCACCAGATGAGAGCCGCCATCGCTGACCTTCTCTCGTCTGAGCTAGTTTTACCGAGATGTCAAGTCACTGAAATGGGCGATGACGAGCTTACGTGCTGGTGGCTTGTCTTTCCTCGATCTCGCACAAGAACGAAGACAAAGGAAAGGATCGAACACGTAGGGCACGCCTAAGCGCTGATTAGCAAAAGCACAAAAAACTTGACTCTAGCCACGTGGCAAAAATAGCACGCGTGACCTTTCGTGCCTTGTATAGCGGGTGTGATGTACTGGATCCCACTGGCATGTGGCAGAAGCTACGTCGGACAGACTGGACGGTGTGTTAAAGATCGCCTTCGAAAACCGGAGGCATGCGGTTTAGAGAAGCTCGTTTTAGCGAACGCCGTTTTACCAACCCCGGTTTGTCGAATGCCTTTAGAGCGAACCCAGTTTAGAGAAAATGGCGATGAGCCTCCTTTTAGCGAATTCAGGCCGCCGCTAAGCGGCGTGTACGGGAAAATCAGGTGAGTTAACATTTTTGTAATGAGCTGCCGCAGACTGCCGCCGCGAAGCGGCGGGAGCGCAGCGGGGGGCATGGCTTAACACGCGCACCAGTGATACACGCGAGAAGTAGGAAAGCTTTTTTAAAAAGCGTCCCCTTTTCGATAAACAGCGTTTCTCTAAACATTGCTTTTCTAAACCGTGCTTCGATAAAACGTGCCCATTCTCTAAAACGTGCTTCGATTAAATGGCATTCGATCAAGCGAATGCCATTCATCGAAGCACGTTTTAGAGAATGGGCACGTTTTATCGAAGCATGATTTAGAGAAAGCAGAGCCTCAGTTTAGAGAAACGCTGTTTATCGAAAAGGGGACGCTTTTTAAAAAAAGGCTTTCCGACTTCTCGCGTGTATCAGTGGAGCGCGTGTCAAGCCATGCCCCCTGCTGCGCTCCCGCCGCTTCGCGGCGGCAGTCTGCGGCGGCTCATTACGAAAATGTTAACTCACCTGATTTACCCGTACACGCCGCTTCGCGGCGGCCGAAATCGCTAAAAGGAGGCTCATCGCCATTTCCTCTAAACTGGGTTCTCTATAAAGGCATTCGATAAACCGGGGTCGGTAAAACGGCGTTCGCTAAAACGAGCTTCTCTAAACCGCATGCCTCCGCGTCGGGCGCTCTTTCTGGTTTTGCAGTAGCAATTATTTTTACTCTAACATGAGCGGCTCGAGACTCCAAACTTTGTTTTTCAGGCTCGCAATAAGGGTGTGTGTTTCGTACCAGCCTTGTATTCATCACACTGAGAAAAAAATCCTACTGATGTTTCAGTTTTAAGTAAAACCCCAAGCGCGCATGACCGAGAAGGGACGCTTTTCCATGCCTCTAGATTCTAGAAGTTTCCAGTTTAATCTTACCCCAAGCGTAAAAGATAAGAATGTCAGAATGACCTCGCCTGATCAGTCTCGCCCTAGCTCAGTAACGAACATTCTAGGTCGCCTGTTTTTGATGCCGAGACTAGTAGATAAGGAGTCGAGCACGGCTTTGTCAACTCACAGCCAACTGTCACGCCGACGCATCGATGCGCTGCCGCCGCCGTCGGCGCTCATCCTTTCTTTTGTTTCGAGGCACAAGTTCGCCTATATAATCTTTATGTTCGGTTTTACGCTTGTGGATACGTTTCCGTCTGCGACAATTTATAGCTGTTACGGATAGTTCGTTTGATCCCACAGATGTGCACTGAAGCAACTGTGCTGTCAGAAATCCTTCAAACGTGTGCTGGCCTGCACATCGACCTTGATACACCTCACGTTGTCGTCGTACGTGATTCGGCCAATTCGGCTTCACAGTGTTTTCACCTTCTCAAATATTTCGTAAGCGAGTTCCACGGGAAGGCGTTCGCGCTCCTCGAGTGTCGGTCAAAGCTGTGCCGGGCACTCTTCGTTTCTAAAAATCCCACAGAAGTTGACCCCGAGAATAAAAGTTTCGCCTATCGTCACCATCACCAACCTCATTCAACGCGGGCGCATATTCCCTCAGAAAGAACCAAAGACACTCTGTCGTCTGCTAGCAAGGCAAAATCGCCTGTGAAACTTTATTACGGACTTTCTTCATCGCTTTATGGTACTGAGGCGATAAAAAAAGTCTTTATGATTAGAAAAAGAAAAAGCGCAATGCTTAAAAAAACTTTTTTTTATCAGACATTTTCTAATTTTACGTCGAGCGCATATGCATCTGTCCATTGCGACGGCCCTAGCAACGGTTTGTTTGGAGCGGAGCGCCATGTTGTGACGTCATCACTTACGGGTCAATTGATTTGGTCTTGACCTAAACATACCAAACGTTGAATGATTTGTAAAACACGGGTAGCCTTGTTTTCAACTTACGCAATATTTGCGACACAAGCAACACAAAGTTTGTTAAGCGCATATATATTACGTTTTTATGTTTCTTACTTTATTCATTTTGCATGTTAGCAGTACTGTCGCTGCAAGCGAAAAACGCAAGCATGTCACGCGACGTTTGGAGAACTTTAGGTTCTGTAAGCCGGCAGCGCGAGGATCGCTGCGCTCGTGTCTCCTGTGGCTTAGGGGCCACCTAGTGTTGGGGCCCCCTATTCTAAAACTCCCTAATATATATTTGCGTTGTATGTATGTTTAGATAGCCGGAATTTAGTCTGCCTCAATTAGCGACTTGTCTATCAGCCGTAGATGGGACATTTGGCCAGTGCAGTACAACCGCTATGTGGAATTCAAGCCGTCTGCTTCCCTTGCAAGGGTTGTGGGGACGTCAGAAAGACGCCGAGCTCTGATTGGCTCTGATTGAAGGATAGTGGGTAGACGTCAAAGCAAGCCGCCTTTAGGTCTACCCACTAGCCTTCGATCAAAGCCAATCAGAGCTTGGCGTCTTTCTGACGTCCCGACAACCCTCGCAAGGGAAGCAGACGAACTTGCGCTCCGTATACACCAACTCATATTTACAAACAAACCGGAGCGCCCGGAGCCCCTAGCGGACGCCTCCGGCGCCGCGCATGCGCGAAAGGGGTGTGGGCAAGAAGCTCGCCGTCGCCCATAAACACACCATTGAAATGCGATGTTGTCGGCGTCAGTGTGAGTCCCCCTGCCCTTTTTCGCGTTCGAATTGTTGGTTCTACGTCTTCCTGGCGATGTCTGACTATCTTGAGCGGCGTCAGCGAAATTACCGAGGCTCGTTACAGCGCAAAACTTCGCATGAATAATGTGACATGTGGCGATTCATTCCGCGTGGACGCCGCAGAATGTACGCTAAAGCCTGATTCGCATGATGAGATTTCGCTCGAAATTTTCAGTCGCGACGCCGCTCGGGCTGCAAAAGCGTGAACCGTAGCTGAGATGGTCGACGTCGATACTGAAAATCGCAAGCGGATCAACTGAATCGGACCAACTGAATTAGGCATAACAAGTCGGTGATGGTCACTGGTAACAATGATCAACATCTCCTTGTATCTACTGTTTACATCGAGCCTGCCTACCAACCTTCAAATTTAAGTCTTCTGAGGCCTGCACTTACTTCTTATCGCAAGTACCGGGCCAACATTTGGTCTACGGACCGGCGTCGTCTAAGAGAGCAGACGACAAGCAGAAACGTTTGAAAGAGCAGACGACAGTTCGAATAATTAGGCGGCCGTTTGAACTTGAAGACGCACTGAACGTAGTCCGCAGGTAGTCCGCACAACTTGACGGTTTTCTGGCGTTCATTTTGGAACAAAACAAATAAATCTGATGACCACAAGTATCCGTGAATTCAACCCAAAGTGCTTCCCGCCCAAGCAATCGTTGTCCGACGGCGTCTGCTTTTCCCTTTTCACGGCACATATCCAGATTCTCGGACGAACCGAGCACGTGAAAACTGACTTTCAAACCTTTCTCGACACTTTTGGTACGGCCCTAGTCGCGGCGTTTTGACGAGAAGGCGGGTTTTTGTCTGGTTCCTTTCAAAACAACGCAGGAATACACGTCTGGCATGGGGACTTCTGCCCACAGCCCCAGACCGGAAGTGCGACCGACGCGCCACCACCGCGCCGTGACGTAACAGAGATGAGTTCGTGTATAACCTGGGTCTTTAACGTGCACCACGAAGTAATGATGTACGACCGCACGCCGGTACGATGCTCATCCAGATAAAAACGGGACCATAGGGATGGGGATTGAACACAGGATCCCTGGGTTCTGCAGCGCGAGCTTTCACTCCACGTATTCCGACCCGGCGTGCAGTGGCGTACCAACTTGTTTTTGAATGGGGGGGGGGGGCAAACCAGACCCCCCCCCCCCCCCAAGGCCGGGGGGCGGTGCCCTTGGTATCCCTTGGGCGCCGCCGGCCAGTCTTTGCGGAATTCCAGACAAAAGCTCACCGGACAAAAGCTCACCCATTTTTTCACAGACCCGGACAAAAGCTCACCAGGAGAAAATTTCATGTTGGTCTTAACACGTGTGCGGACAACTTAGGTGCATGCGTGCGAGACTAAAATGTAACGATAGATAAAAATCTGACAGGCGCATGGTTTGTTGCTTAGAGTAGAAACAAGTTTATTTATCGATTGGTTAGAAGCGAATGCAGTTCCCCACTAGCTCCAGCAGTCTCGGTAGATCTTGGTGTACCTGTAATCCCTGGAAAATATTTTTCACACGATTCTGCAGGCGCAGAGTGGTTTTTCGCACCCGCTTCTCGGGGTTCACCTCTGCGGTCTTGTGTCAATGCCGTCACAACGAACGCCTGATTTTCCTGTGGGCATTCAATCAGCATCCAGACGCTTGGATGGGCGTGGCCGACAAAACTTCTGGAACCCGGTATTCCATCCTTCGCAGGTGTATGTCCGGTCTTTATCTTTAAAAGTAGCGTCGTACATATTCCACTTTTTCCGAGGGAAACTCCGGTCGTCGTCGACACAGTCAGGCAAATTGAAGAATTCGCTCTAAGTGCCGTCGCAAAAGGAGCAGAAGCATAACGGAAGGGGCCGTTGACATACGTGCAATCAAAGAGTAGTCCAGCAGGTCGCCGATGTCACCGGTAGACTTTTCCCTGATGTAGGTTAGTCCTTCGGGCAAAAGCTGTGGTGGAAGGAACGCGAGCCTATCCAAAATCCCGCGCCTTTATCCTGTTCGTGTTTCGCCTGAGCAGCAAAAAAAAAAAAGCAGGTAGCTTATCCGGGCTTCAGAAAAACGGTCGAGCTTTGTCCATTTTCCGCTTGCCCGCGCCCAGTGGTGGCTCTTTTAGGTAAGTAAAACAGACGCCTGCCCCCCCACTCTCAGAACTGGGGGGGGGCAAGCGCCCCCTTGCCCCCCCCGAGCACAGCTCATGCCGGTGTCACTTAACCCACTAAGCCACGGATCCCCTGAATATATAAAATCTATTAGTCGTTAGTGATTTATACAGCGGGAGGTTATTCAGAAATACGGGGACATTGTTACCCACTGCTGGTAGAGAATTCACAGTGCAGCATGACAGCAGCTCTGGTCCGTGCATCACGATGTAGTGATGCAGGACTGCACGCCGGCATGATGCCATCGCTGGTAACATGCATAATACGTCCTGTTACCATCACGATGAAGTCAAGAATGGACAAAGAGGAAACAAAAGTGAAGATCGGTTATGGCAAGCCTATGCACAGTTATACCATTGCTTAATAAAGAGTTTTAGTAGATCGTCTGGATACCTGATAACGATGCTATGCATGCGCGAAGGCGGCAGCGGGGTATCGGATATCGTTATCGACAATGGAACGATCTGCTGCAACTCTCAATGTGCAGGAACGAGCTAAAAACACAATAGCATGCGCCTTATGAGTTGGGTGAGGATGTTAGTAAACCTGAGAAGATTTACTGTCTGAATTCCTTCAGCTATATTATTCGCAGCTATTTAATGTAAAACGGAGATTAATAATATAGAAACATCTAGGACTACAGAACTACAAATTTAAGGTACTTTCTGGAAGAATGTTTTTAGTTATATTTATTTTCAGGCGTACATCCGGAAAATTAGGTATGGGGTAAAAAGGCCACGAAGCTCGATGATGAACAGGGGTTCATAAGGTGGCTCCGTTATGTATCAATTATAAGAACAAGCCAAAAAAAAATGTATTATGACAGACACGATGAGCATCGTTGTACGGTGTATTCCTCGAAGGCTACGTTCGGGCGGAGTCCGAGCTGCGTGTAGGCTGTCTTCTAAAAAAAAACGAAAAACGTGTTTCGCTTTTTGTCTTTGACATTCGCTACATTTTCAACCAACGTCTTTATTTGTTTTTTTATAACAGCGTCCTTGTGAGAAAACTACACTTCGGTAAAGACGCCGATTTATGCGGTCCCTTAACAGAAGTGGACAAAATAATTATCATCTACAGCACACTACGCCGCCGCGAAAAAAGCTGGTACACACACTTGCCTGAGTCCGCACGAGAAGCCGCAACGGCTTCGTGACGTTCATCTTTTTCACGTGATTCCAAGGGGACGGGGAGTGTTGTAAGCGCCTAAAACCCGTCGCCATAGCAACGCGTAAAGGATTAACTGCAAGTCGTTGCAGCCACTTCAATGGACTCACGCTGAGTGAATCGCCTCGCCGTCCACAGGAGGCTATATGTATCATGTATCGAATCGATCGTCCACACATCTGTCGTAATCTACGAAATATGGTTCGCCGAAAAATGTCCACATCTCCCTGCTGTATATTTTGCCTCTGATTTTTACACTGGTTCTGCTGCAGTCGGCTTACGTACGATATTAGATATGTAATGTCATTAGGGCGCAGACTTAATACTCACTGGAAGGTCCAGCCAGCTGCGTAATGACGTCGAAGTCTCGAAACCCAATCCGACAGGTCCGCGTAATGAGAATACGGCTGAAGTCCGGGGCGCAGAATCGGGTATATGGATTCCACAGCTCACGATGGAAACTCATTTCGACCTTTCGCCCAGTTTCGATAATGGCAAGGTTGATCACACCGTGGTCCGACGCCAACGAAACTTTAACGACCCGCTTCTTTCAGCGCCACCGACCTCTTGAATAGTTTCCTTCTTCCGTTCGTGAAAGCGCCGTCTGCTGGTAACTTTCCTGATATCGTTTTCACGCTTCATTTAGAAGAGTAATTTGCCTTTAATGGCCCGCATAAACCTAAAATAAGAAAAATATGGATGTCAAAAGTAGAAAGAAAATACAACTCCGAAACTTTGAGCAAATTATTTTATTACGTATCTCTCACTGGGAAAGACCCCAAGATGCAGAACCCGATGTTCTTTATGGCAATATACTGAAACTGAACTACACGAGAGCAGTAACGGAATACATCTTGTACCTGACCCATGTAGCTACTGTCAGTTCCGTGAATCAAGTAGAAAATGCGTAAATACAAATCTCGTTTTTTTTTTTTTTTTTTTTTGCTTGACACATTTTATTGCGCAGCAATTTGGGAGCTTACGTTGACGGCCAGTGATGGTTCTGACTTTTGAAAATCTCCAACCTAGCTCTATCGCTTCCTTACTCCGCAAAAAACGCCGAAATAGTGCTTTGTCACAACCTTAATACTTCTCTCTCCTCCCCGAAGGATCATGACGAATATGCCATTGCTAACTTCTCCAATAATTGTAAGAATCGTATCGCCAATTTGTTTACCTGTCGCAAATTCCATTTCGGGTAGGAGAAAGCAATAAATGGGAGGGCAAACACAGCTGTTGTGTCTTCCTAATCTAGACGTGCAGCGTATACATATTGATCGGATTGCGTATACATACACGCTTATCTAGAATGATGGCATCTTAGCTAACCTTGATGCCAGACGGGCATCGAGGCGTTCATCCACAACATCGCTTATTTTCTTTAGTACCCTATAGCTGCTGATGGGTTCGTGAAGCAAGAAATACCGCTTCCGGAGCATAAATTCCTGCAGCTCACCGTTGAGAGCGATCGTTCTGCAGATGATAAGGAGTTGCCGATGGCCTGCTGCGAACAACGCGCTCAAAATATGGCGTCCGGATGAACACATGCCGCCGACTTCGCGAAAATGGATCTGATAAACCGGGTTGGTAATACGGCGCGTTCGATAAAACGAGCTTCTAAACCGTACGTTCCGCATTGTCACATCAACCAGCTCTGCCCACGGTTTACTCTTCTTCAACCACAGACTGATTTAACTATAGCTCCTTCCATAGGCTCATAGTCGGTTGAAACTTATTCCTTGTTCAAAAGGTAATATCGCTTCGTCGTAGCGTAACACTCTTTTTACTTACGTGTTTCACCCAGCAGCCGACGTTATAGGTCATGATGGAGCCAATCAAGGAACGTCCAAAGTGCCGTCGGCGGCGCTTTACCGCCTTGTGATTGCTATCACTGGATAAACCAATCAGCGCAGTGAATGCCTGAAAGGTCACCACATATTGCGCTGACCGCGTTGCGCCGCGTTGCGTCGCTGCAGCACAGCGCTCTCCCATTGGCTCGTCGCAAGGGTCGCCATAGCAAACAGTTTGACGGCAGTCTTGACGCAGTCAAACGCAGGTGTTCGAACCGCACCTTTACCCTACCTGTGCGGCCCCAACACCTTGCGCGACGTTATCGTTCTTCTTCTCAGTAGACCCATCGCTCAGCGACGGATGGCGCGAAGCCGCTGTTGAACTTTCTCCGGTGACGGTACTTAACGGTCTCAGTCATTTTAACTGCATTCTTTAGAGCTCCTCTGTTTTATACTGACGACGGGGCGAGCGCCGAGCACCTTACTATCGCTTCACAGTCAACGAGAAAGCGCTATTCGTGGAACAAGGACCACACCGTATTTGGCCACAATAACTACATTTCACATATTATTATTATTACTGCCGCCTTGCATTAGTAACACACTAAAGGGAAAAGCTGACGGCGTCCGTCTCGACAAAACAGGAAAGGGCGCGCCGCGTAGAGAGAGAGAAATATAAGAATACAGGCGAGGGAGGTGATCGCCGGGCGGGAAGGTCGCGGATATTGGGCGCGAGTCTGAATCTGTAGTGTGTGTAAGCGGCAGATGCCTTGGCTTCAAGCAAAATGGAGTGTGGAACGCGCTCATACTCCGTTTCACCTTCAGTCCGAGCGCAGCGGACGCTAGGAGTCATACCAGCCAATCCAGCGTTCAGAGAGGTCATGCGACTCCTGAGCCCCTGGTGTCGTCTACCAACCGCAGGTCACGATTTTCTCCCGGCGCTGGATCGGCTGGGATAGCCTGTGGCGTCCACTGCGCTCGGACTGAAGTGGTGCACCAGCGTATAGCGCTGGTTCAAGTAGATGGCAAAAGAAGACGAATCGTGAATGAAGGAGAAGGCTGCTGAAACTGCGAACAGCGAAAGGTATGTCAGGTAGCATGCCGCTGCCATGCGCAAGGTGGTCGAATGAGTCAGAGGAGTAGGCAGCGCCCAGTTTATTGGCCGAAATGCGGCATAAGAAGCGGCAAGCCGACGCGGGTCTGCGGAAAATTAAAGGAAGATCCATTGCGGATTCTTTGGAATGTTAGCAGGCCCTTTGGAAACTCCACGCCCTGGCTGGGGAAACACTAACACTGACCCGTAACGAAGCCAAAAAGATGCAGCAAGAAATGGAGCCGGGAAGCAAAAGAGAGTCAAAACAGAAAGTGAAGGCTGATGTTAACGTTTCCAAAAGGCGGACGTCTGTTTCCAAGTGCCGTTAACGGATTCCTGAGAATCCACCAATGGATCTTCTCCTTTTTTTTCTGTCCATCCCTATTGTTTCATCTTCATTCAGACCTTCAGGGTTCGCGCATTTACTCACATGCCAACAAAGCTCTGAATTTCGATCCCCGCAGAGTTATTTCTCATCATTTCGACGACGCAACCCGATATGGTATTGCATCTTTTGGTCTGCCGCCCAGTCCCATCCGCTCCCCATGCTCGAATTAGACGCAGAGAAACAATACAGATAATCCTAAATCGATCGGACAGCGCCATGAGAAGGAAAAATTAAACAAACGAACACACAGGCGAATGCAGTCAAATTCGGTTCGCGCTTTCGATACCGTCGGCTGCAGGCGATTAACAAAGAGCCAAAAGCTAACGCGGGAATATCTCGGTCGACTCAATAAATGCACAGACGAGTCGTCACACCTGTTTCTGTCGGCAGTCTGGAGTATACCAGCATGAGGGCACTTCTGGCCTCTGATTACCTGGTTGAGAAGCCAACGTCGACGGAGCTGTCACCGAGCGTCAGTCATTCCAGATAAAATAGCAGAGAGTCTGACAAGCCAACTGACAGGTTTAGTGATCCTGAGAAGTTCAATTCGCTGAAACTATATTTAATGCAGCGTGTATGAACCTGTTTTAGGGCTAAAACTTTAAAAAGTGACAAACGAAAAAAAAAAAACAGGAGTGAATTTATAGATCAGTGAAGGCAATATTTGCGGAGATATAGTCTCAGACTACTCCAAATTTTGAAGAAAGATGATCAGTCAAATATCTGCGCGCTTGGAATCCGAGTTACAAGTGCGTGTCTTAGACTTTCGAGACACGGGGGAAGGCTAGCCGTTGTTGAATGGGAAGGAAGTTTTGTAGCAAAAATAGTGTTATCCTGATACCAACCTATTGCATTAGAAAAAGAAGAGAAAAATACAGGAAGGGTTGCAACCGTGTAATAAACGATGGAGTTTAACCATCCCACAGGAGCTCGTTTCGTGCTGGGAAGGAAAATGTGTCTTTATGAAATCAACAGGATAGAGAAGCGAAGGAAGTCAGCGAAAAATGTTATATATGATTCTGCGCCACCTTCGCTCTGCCCGTGTCGCAACCGTTCACACTCAAACGCCCCCCCCCCCCTTTCCTGACTTTGGCATTCTCTTGAAGTGGATGAGAGGCCGAAGGGTGTCCGAACAGTACAACGCGCAAAGTCTCGTCTCGATCCACCTGTAATCGACGCCCGAGAGTGGCGCAGACCTGAATCTGCCGAGTCCCCGGATTTTGCCGTGCGGGTGCAGTCACTGAGGCCAGCCAGCGTCGCCTGCGGCAGGTTGGCCAACGCTCTCCCGCGGTTGCAAGCGCGCGGTAACCGCGAGTCACGTTTGCGCTGCCGACTCCCCCTCGGCGAGACAATAACATGGAGTCTGACTCTCGCGCCACGCACAACGGAGGCGTCAGACTCTTTAAAAGCAGTTCTCCTGCCGGGCAGGCCAGACAGGCGCCGGGATCAGGTTGCAAGCAGTGCGGCGCTGTTTATTCTGCATCTGCCGGCCTGACGATTTAGGTTGCCGCGTATACCGCCA
>JAZHYW010025263.1:0-99538 GCA_037355805.1 Ixodes ricinus | reverse complement strand
CATGTACGCGTTCGAGATTTACGTATTACTAGCCTTTCATCGCTCATGGTGGAGCGCAGAGGCGTTTTGATTGGCTTTAGCCTGGAAAGTTCACTTTCACGCTGAGACAACTGTTAAATGGTGAAGATTAAACGAAATATAACAGTCAGGTTGAGTCTCGAAAAAGCTCCATTTGGCAATAAATTCTAAGGCTTGCTGCATTTCAAGTTTTTGTCTCATTAGGATGCTTCCTGCGGCTTTCAGGTTGCCGCAGTCCGGATGATCTCCATAACGGTTCGTACATCGCAGCCGGTAGACGCGTCATAAGCTTCAGTGAAGCAGGTGTCAATGTCCCGGCTATTGTTTCCTCGGTCTCAAGTACTACGGAAACGAGCTCAATGACGCAGAAAACCGACTACCGCCTCTGGTTTAGAGAACGTGAAGGCTCAGTTTGAAAATGCGGTCTATGCGGCGGCAAGCTAGGCCGACAGACCTTGTGGTCACCCTCGGGTATCGCTCCGGGAAAGTATTCTCACTTAGAGATAGACGCACACCGAAAATCAGGGCAAAGTTGGGGTGCAATTTATTACGCCAGGTAAAACTTTTGCGTCCGTATTTTACTCTCGCATAATAAGACGGATCTTTTATCCTGAAAATCGTATGCTATCTCCTTGCACTTTATGGCCTGCTGACTCCAAAGCCAAGCTGCGATACGCGAAAAAGCCCTCTTAATTTTTTGTTTTCTTGGCTTCCGTGTTTGTTTTTGTTTTTTCCCTTTCTTTACAAGTTGTTTTGTTTGCCACACTGCCGTGCTTTCATGACCTCACTGCACAGGGATAGAAAGATGTGTTCATTCGAGGCTTCTCGCCCTTTCCAAAGTGCGACGAGCAAGGGCAGGATCTTCATTATGTGCGCTTTAGCAGGCGAGGCTTCCTCTGCATTTCTTTCTTATCTCTCATCTCCTTACAGCACTTGACCCTGCGGCTGCAACCGACCCGTACGAAAAAAAAAAATCTCTCTTAATTCCGTGCATTTGTTTTTGCCGTCTTTTGCAAGTTTGGCTGCTTTGCTTAGGCGAGGCTTTCACCGCTTCTCTTTCTTATCTTCTTGCGCGCGGCGCGCGACCCCGAAACCAAGCTGCGCTAAACAAAACAGTGCAAAAAGGCGCTTTTTCTGAGTTCTGTCAATTCCGGGGATTTTTTGCCTGCGTTACTGACACCTGACTGTTTTGTTTCGCTTTGCTGGGGCGAGGGCTTCTCCGCTTCTCTTTCTTAACTCCTTGCGCGCGGCGCACAGCCCAAAATTCAAACTGCGCTGTGCAAAAAAATAAATCGCGAAACATATATATATATGTACTTATGCTTTTTTTGCTTCCGTTGGATCTTTTTTATTTTTCGCACACAGGCGTTTGTCGCTCACGCTGCCCATGCATTCGCGACCTCGCTGCACCAGGATAGAAAAGTGCGTTCATTTCGCGCGCGTGGAGGAAGGGGTCAGGATTTTGACGTCCGAGTTGGGGCGTTTATTACGCGAGTGAAAAAAAAGTCGAAATTTTGAGCCGACCTGGGGTGCACTCATTACGCGAGTGCGTTCATTGTGCGAGTAAATACGGTAAATATCAAGCTCCTGTAGCAGTGCACCGCCAGGGTTCATAACGACTCGGCAAGCAACACACGCCGGCGGCCGCCAGCCTTTCTACAAACAGAGTTGTCCGAGGGCAATTCCGGCAAGATGTTTGGCTCGCTGTAAAACGAGCCTCTAAACCGCTACGCCTTAAAATGGAAAGTGTTAAAGCAAACAATTGCATGCGTTGTGCGTATAATTTTGCTGTAGCGCCGAAGCCAGTCCGTCCACTGCGGCCGGGAAAGCTCGGCGGTCTCCAGCCGCTAACGCGCTGGCAGCAGGGAAACGCCGCCGCCGTCACAACATTGGCTGAATTCACTTGCCAGAACGCTACCATACCAGACCGCCTTCCCGACGGCGAGGCCGACGCGCTTCCTGGGAGCTTACGGCGGGGTCAGAGAGCGATGCGGAGCTTGCTGAGCAGAAAGCCTTTAGCGCAGCACCTCTTCTCGGCACTTCCCCTCGGCGCGTGGTGCGGTGCCGTGCACGGGTGGACAGCCATGCGGCAAGCGAGTCCGGTGAGGGAGACGGCGATGCCGAGAGCTGACCAACACGTTTACCTTCTCCCCCGCGACTCCCTTCGTGTAAGACCTTCGTGGTGATTTCTCTTCGTCTCCGTCTGGCTACCTCTGCTGTCTCGGCGCAGTCCGGCTGAGGCAGTCGGCGCAAGCCAGCGTCGTGTTGCGCTGGGCTAGGCGTAGACAGGTCATGGTTGGCTCAGCGTGCCGCGCACGCTCTTCTTCGAAGATGCTCACACTTTCCGCGCTTGTTTTCCCGCCGGTGCTGCATCATCTTGCGGAAGAGTCAGCCGGTTTGGCTACTCTGCACCAGACACGTTCGTGATGGAGCGGCGGTGACCCCATGCGTCTACCACATTCTTTGCCACTTACAGAACCAGCTCAAGCCGGGAGGGATTATGCCGCCATGAGCGCCCCCCTCGTGACTGAGACTCCCCTGGAAACCCGGGGGCCCACGGCCCCCGGCCCCCCGTTACTACGCCATTGATGCCAGTGGTTGTGTCAGGGAGGGTTGCAACGAACATTTTACAGCTTCATCGATCTGATCAAACAAGATGAGGCCTTGACAAGGAGACCTCTGCAGCAGCTTGCAAATGGTGGTGCCGTGCGGGCCAGGGGACAGCCGCAAACTATCAAAAATTGGGTGTCGCCTTTTCCGATGGGGCAATTTTTCTGCTCGACTTCTTCAACCAAGGCATTAGCATGTTTGTGGTTTATGATTTTCATGTCGCAAATGAAGTCTCAATCATACGTCTGTCAACGTGTCTGATTTATCGCTCTTCAAAATATCCCGTTCGCCATAAGGAAAGTTTTAGTCAACGCACTGCTGCGCTTGTGTGTAACCTATAAAAGGTCGTCGCGATGCATCGGAAACCGAAGGCACCGCTAATTTTCGCTTACTCAAAGTTCTACAGCCAACACTACGTTACTCCAAGACTTCATTATTGTGCAGACTGCGCGACACTGTTAGCGCGAAGAAGCGATTGTTGGTTTTCGCTGTTTGTCTCAAAGTCAAGACTGCCATCAATATTATTAGTGTCTTCGAAAGTGTAATCTCATCATAACCTAAGCGTGTACAATTTGGTACCTTCTAATACCATTCAAAGTAAAATTCGAAAAATCGTCAACATCCTGTTCGCGGTAACGTTGTCGCGCAGTGTACATAGTCCGTTTCGTAGTTACACATTTTGGGGACCATCTTGAAAGAAACATTTTAAGTGGTTCAAGTAGAAATGTATTTCGTTGAAGCTTGTCTGAAAGTGTTGTATATTTTAAGAATACGTTGACAAGGAAACATATTTCACAATATAAGCAGAAAAGGTGCGCAAACCAGGGTTAGAACGATGGAGCTAGACTTTTCGCGAATGGGTTGAGATGTGCGGGGTTTATACCAATGGGTTCAAACGGGACGGACTCAAACGTGAAGGGTGTTTCGGCTACGGGTTCAAACAAGAAGGGCGTTTAGGGATCGGGTTGAAACGAAACAGGTCCAAATGGGACGGCCTGATTCGGGAACGGGACGGGTTCAAACGGGAAGGTCGTTTCGGGAATGGGTCAAAACGGGATGGATTGAAAACGGGAATGGGTTGTTTCGGGCTACACCGCTCGACCAGCAAGCCGATTGCACGAAGACGTCGCCGAGCCGTCGTTCCTCTTCGTGGCTGAAGACATCGCTCGCTCAAACGTCAAGCACGAAGTGCGTACGTCGAGTTGAATACGCACGCGTATGGTTTCTTTGCTAGATACGAATGGCGGCCAATGCGTCGTGCTGCCCTGGAGGGTAATTGAGCAGCAAACTTTCCGATCACAGTCGACCGGCTGCATTACAACGGACGGAAGAGTTCCTTCAGTAGCTCGGTGGAAAGAGCGTCAGCTTCCCACGCAGCGAGCACGGGTTCGATCCCTAGTGTGGGCGTACCGTTTTTTTTTTTCAAACATTTTGTGATGCTTTACGATTTCTCTTTTTTTTTTACAATTATCACGTAGAAAAAATTGTTGTGGACCATACGTCGCTGAACTAAATGGTATGGGATTCCATTTTTGACACCTCTGCCGCCATACGTGGGTAAATTACTTCCAAAATGTAATTTAATTACAATTACTTTGCTTCAAAAGTGTTTAACTACAAGACAATTACTACTGTGTGAAAAGTAATTAATTAGAATTACAAATTACTTTTCAAAAGTGATGCAATTACTTTACAATTACTCTTTTCTGAGAGCAACCCGACTTTGGGCCAATAACTCAACGAGTTGTATTGCATGCAACGTATTTGTTCATTGCCTTGCTTCAATGTACACATGTAGCTTACTCTTTATTAATTTTTGTTAAGTTCATGATAGAACTTGACAGCATGGGGCAACGAAGTACTACGTTCTTATATTTTAATAAATAGTAATAAATTTGTTGATATGCTGGGCAGAGCCGTTTATTGAGAGAGTTTGGCCATACATTGGTTTGAATAGGCGAGCATCTCGGGGCCAACCACAGGCCGCGAAACAGCCCCTAGCGGTGGTCGTGTGCTCTAAATTTGTGACACGACTATACTTCGTTTCACCTTATGTGCGAGCGAAGCAAAACTGGAAGCGCGAGGCACGGGAAGCTCCGATGCGTTCAGGCTTTGCTTCCGAGCGCGCGAGCTGGGAGAAATGCAAAAAGCGCTGGTCTCGCGCTTCTAGCTTTGGCTTCGCTCGCAGATAAAGTGAAACAAGTATAATTTGAGCCGTGCCGAGCGGGACTCCGCGTCTCAAGACGCCTCGCGCACCCCACCCTTTGCACTGCTTTCTTTCAGCCAGTCTCGGGACGCTGTTCTAGCAGTGCAGACAGCGCGTGGGCACGGGCGCGTGGCTTTGAAAGTGCCTCCTATGCACGAGGTCTCGATACAAACAAAAGCATTTCGCTGAGCTAGGCTCACGCGCCTGTGCCTTCGTCTTCACCTCGCAGACATTTGTGAGATGGAGTAGAGTCTCCTGATTGGTCGACGCTGTGTCACAAATTTGGTTTACGCTCTAAGCGTGGAGAATATTCCGGCAGCTGGCGGCACTGCTGCTCCGCCTATTGTCCAAATTTCTCTGTACATGACTCACAGCTGGAAGACTTATCACTAAGAAATTGGGTTGGCAGACTTTTATTGTAGGCAAATAAAAATGACAATTAGTCATATGGGAATAAGTGTTAATATAAGAACAAAATCTACACCGCTAATACGACCACAATCATACAAACATCAGCAGGCTGTAATTGGCCGCGAGTTGAAATTATAATGTCTCGGAAATATATATAAAAAAAGTACCGAATCAGGAGGCTCCCCGAATCATTGAGTGACAACTGGTGCGAGGTCAGTCTCAAATTGCCTGCAAATAATATGCAATGATAACAACGGGCAATAAACACAATACTACATAAATATACATGCGACGATACTGGAGCGGGGACGTAAAAGCGAATAAAAATAACGAAATATAACTTCTTAGACAGCTAAAATTCCCAATATCGTGGCTTGAAGGTGAATTTTTTCTTCCAATATTTGGCACATGTTACCTGCTATTGTCTTCTCGGACCACATAGATGGCGCTACAAGGCGCCGTTGGCTAAGTTCCATAGCATAGATCTTTTTCAAAAACACTCTCGCCTCCGACCGTAAAGTAAGCATATCGAGATAGACGACGAAAAAAATATCAGAACGATTTCAAGCCTGCAAATGTTAAAAAAATAGAGGAATGAGCATTGAATGTGTGACGGTTACGTTTATGTCCTAAATGCCTTCTATTAGCGTAGCGACAACAAAAAATCGTTTTCACCCTTACCGATGACAGCAATTCGAATGGCGGCGCCCTTGCGAAAAAAGTCTATTCGCGTCTCCAGCTCGCCGCTCGCCCTCCCGCGGCGGAAACGGAAGCGCTCTGGTGAGGGTCCCCTGATTCTCTGGGGGTACGGCGAACTGCTCGCGTCTTGGCTCGCTAAATGTCGTTTCAAATTCCATAACCTCTTTTAGTCCCAATGTGGTGCTGCAGCCATTATGGGATTGTACCTTATTAAGCTTAGTGTATAGCAAAGGCAAACGCAAGGCGCTGTGCGTTGCGTTGGGTGGGTTATCAAGTTTCGCCATTGCGCATCGTTGCTATGCTCGGCCGAACCATATTTCGGGTTCACGCGCACGCAGCAGGACATGCAAAACTAACACTGGAAACAGACAGCGCACCGTTCAGCTCTATATGCAATACTGCAGAACTCACTACTGTTTCACGTTTTCCAACTAGCAAAACGTGCTGCAATTTGAGCAGATGCAAGCAGATGAGTGTTTTTCGACTGGAAAGATGAGGATGGCAAAACTGACGGCAAACAAATACGAAAAGGAAATAGATATTAAAAAAAGAGTAATTAAATAATTTCATGCTGTTTTTTCTCGGGGGGGAGATTTCGTACGGAAGGATATTGGTAGCGACACTGGAAGTTTTGCCGATTGTCAAAAGTCGCTACTTTAATTGCGCATCTCAGTAATCTAATTTACATAAATTTCTCCTATTGCTTCTAGGAGTTTTTGTACGTGATTTTGACTTCATTTTATTTCATAACTTGGTATTAAAAATGCTGCAATTGGCACCAATAGTGTCATTTGTACACTTTAGTTGTCATACTTGTTCACGTGTTTGAAATTAGATCATATAAACATCCAATTATTTCAGAGCTTGAAAATGAAGTATTAAAATATCTTAATATTAATATTTATATTATTATTAGCTACAAATTACGTATTATACCCCCCAATTAACTACGATCCTGAAATTCCTTAAAACAACGCCATTACCGTTATTTCTGAAAGGTGTCATTTTGTTTTCTTTATCACATGAAGACCTCTGACATCGTTATCAAGATAGCCCAACAGTCTAACGCTGGATGCAATATAAACTCATGCGTCACATTGCTTCAAAAGACGCAAGCTTCAGCTGCCACTGCTTTGATTCCAAATCTTTGAATTTTTGAGTGATCAAGAACAGCCTTTCTTAATTCATGCGTTTCATTAAACGTATTCTGTCATTCTTCTTCGGAAAGATATTAAAGCAATTAATCTTTAAATACTAAAGCCATTGAAGGCCACAGTTCATTGTTCCATATGTCAATTATATGAGCCAAGAAAAGGTAAGCAAGAACACTGGAAAATATCCGGACTGAATTTTCAACAACTACAGCATTATATTTATATGGCCTCAAAAGGTGTATGAAGACCCTGTCTTCAAAAACGAACGTTTCCGCGAACCTTCTTTAACTAAATAATTACGGTATGAGACACATTTTGAGTTATGAAAAGAATCACGAAATTAAGGCCAATACCGAAAATTAAATCAAAATAAGGTAAGTTTCCGGTTTTGCTCCCGGAATTAAAACGTACCTCCTAGCCTAAATATTAGGCTAAATACCGTTTTTGTTTTCCAGGATAAAGAGGTGACCTGCGCCGCTTCCTGGCTCCTAGTATTTACCAGAAATAATTTGTGTCGCTCAGTGAAGCCAGCAAATGAACGGGCTCAGCAACGGCACGCATAAACCCTCACTAAACCAGCCATCTTGGAAACTGAAGTAAGCGCCACTATAGTGAGATTGGAGTCGCAGATAGCTACCTACGGTAGCGAGCAGAGTTGCGCATTCAACCTCGGCAAGTGGCCGTAGCGCCGGCTTTCCGCACGCCCTGGATGCTTTGCTCCTCACGTGACTAAATTTGGCAATGCCAGCGCCGCGCGCCACGCCATACATGAAAAAAGGGAGAGGAGGAGGAAGGAGGGCCAACAGGGAACATATGCCGGAGCGCAGGAAACGTGTGACGACCATCGGGTAGCTTTCTTGCACGACGCCGGATGCTTTGCTCCTCACGTGATGGATCCTCGGCAGATAGCGGCGTGGCGGCTGGGAAGATCAAATGCCTGTCTGCTCCCCCTTCGGGGGAGCATGGAAGGCACTTATCCTGCTGTTACCTACGGAAGGCATTGCTACGCATCCGGCCCCGTGTTTGCTGGTTGGATTTATTGCGTCCAAATCATCCCGACACATATCGGAATTTTCGGTGCCAATCGAGACGAGCAAGTCTTCACCGGTCTGCGGGGCCCGGTATCGGCAGTGAGTGAGTGTCGATTTTTGGCGATCTTTGTGGGAGCTTGCGGTTCGCCGGTCGGGTGGGGGCCGCCAGGCCTAACTCGAGCACGTCGACATGGAGGATCCTCGCTCGACGGTTCTACAGTGGATGTAGCCAAGAATGGCGGTCCGACGGTCGTCTCGATGGTCGGGGAGGATGTCGACCTGATTTTGCGTGCAGGCTGGATGCGCGCTCGGGCACGCGGGGGTACTCAGGTGGAGAGGAGCTCAGGCCTAGTTCCTACGTGGCCCGGAAGGTCATCGAGAAGGTCGAGCGCATGGGGAGGATGCCGAGAGTGGGACCGAGGGGCGAGGAACAAGGTGGTGGTGAGGCCGCGAGGTGCCTGGACTCGGAGGAAGACGTCGATCGTCGTCGTGGCGGCCGCAATCCGGGCGGCGGTTGGGATCTCTGGAGGAGGAGGCCTCGTTGGATACGCAGTGCCCGAACGTGCAGCAGAAATGGTGGTCATCAGTACGGGGAGCGACGCTAGGGCGGTCAGGTATGCTGCGGTGACGTGTATCTGCGTGGCGGGAGGTCCTACGGAGTGCGGGCTTACGTCACGGCTCCCTTGGACACCGTCAAGGGGGTGATCCGTGGGTGTCCCGGTGCACCATACGGCGGAGGAGATTGAGCGACTTCTCATCGGGCCCAGGAACCCGACGGCACGAGCGGCGGAGCGTATCGGCTCTTCGGCAACGGTCGTGGTGATTTTGGGGGGTGACGTAGTGCCGCATCAGGTGTTCATGGCGGGAGTGTGTTGGTGATGCTCCTTGTACAGGAAGCACTATGAGGTGTGCAAGACGTTGTTGCCGTGTCGGTCATCGAAGCCGATGTGTGCCCAACCCCGGCGTCAGACGGTGCTTGGATGTGGCGGAACTCGGACCCGGGACATGCGTGAGTCCCAGATGTGGCTTGTGTGGGGGTCCGCATGTTACCGGGGATAGGGTGTGTAAGAATCGGTTTCGTACGCCGTACATCGTTCGTAGGCGGCTGTGGGAGAGAGCAGAGCGAGGTCTGTCCGGGACGGCCGTCTCCTCCCCCGCGGGGTTCTGCGGAAGAACACCCTAGGCTGGAGAGGCTCTGCTCGAGGTCGCGCGAGTCTGAGAGGGGCCGGCGGCACGTAGGTCGCAGCAGGAGCACGAGTGGCCAGGTCTCGTGGGGCCCAGGCGGTGCAGTCTGATCGGGGGGAGGTTGCTAAATTGCGTGAGGAGAATCGTAGGCAAGCTGCTGAGGTCGTGGAGCTGAGAAGGGAGAACAAGAAGTTAGGAGAAGACCGTGGAGGAGCTGAAGGCACTGGTCGAGGGCTTGGTTCGTCGGCTGGACAGTTCGGCTCCTCCCTCGGGACCGGAGAGGACTCCGCCCCTCCCGCCAAGCGCAAGAGTGTGGAGGCTCGTAGACGTAGGGGGGAGGGTGTCGAGGACAGGTTTGAGGAGATTGAGGGCCGTGTCGGTCTGGTGGAAGACGGGGTGACTCACAACGCTTAACGAGAAAATGGATTCGATCATGAAGGTGCTAACGGTGATGCAGGGTACTTTACAGCGAAATTCAGAGGGACAATGGCATCAACCTTAAACATATCTGGGTCTGGAACTGCAACATTGTTGTACGAGAGAAAGAGGGCTCAGGCTACAAGCAGTACGTTAAGGTACGGGTGATTACGACGGATTGCGGTGTGGTTCAGGAGGTGGTACAGGAGGATGTGAGTCTCCCCGGCTGCGTCACGTACCGGTCCGAGTGGGGGTCCTGCGGCCGCAGGGGGCTGGCAGTCGATCGTTCGTGCGGCGGAGTCTTCCGAGTCCTAGTGCACGAGCATTAAAGGGACAATGTACGGCAATTTAGGACATCTTTTGGCGATTGAACTGGGTTCAGGCCACATCTAGAACACGTTGCCCAAATTTCGGCGAAATCGGCGCTGTTGTCGTGCCGCGAAATGGGCATATAACACTGTCGCGAGTACTAATCTCAAGCACCGGGATCACGACTGGAAAGCACCCGGAAGTCGGGAGAAGTCCAGGCAAGCGGCACTCGGCGTCGACCGAATGCGGGGCCAAGTCGCGTGCGTCACGAGACGTACGCGATCGCGCCGCTTTACGTGGCGTCATTGGCCGGACAGATCGGGCTGACGCGCGTCGTTTGCGACGTCGCGCGTCAGCGGTAATCACTGACGCGCCGCTTGTCGACGGCCAGCTGGCCAGATCGCTGCGATAACTCCTCGACTATCCCCGGCGTCCATCGTGCGGCACGCAGGCCGCTCGTTGCCAGCTAGATACGGTCTCCAATCGGGTGATAACTGATCGGCCGCCACACGTACTCCTCGTGAATCCGTTGGTGTTCGGTTACCGAACGGGCTCGAACCGCAGCGAAGGAGCTGGCGCATGCGCGTGCCAATCACGTTGACAAATTACGGCGGAAGAGGCGACCTGCTGCCACGCTAGCGCATGTGATCATCGACGGTAATCAGCGACGGTGGCCGTGAAATGACGTTCGATAGTTGACGTCGTCCTCCGTACGTCGCCTACCGTTTTCGGAGCCCAGAATACGACAGACACAGATAGTTGAGTTCGCAGTTTCGGTTCGCTCGTTTCCCAGATCATAGAAATATGCGTCACAAATGCCGCTGTAACAATTTAGGCGGTATGCCGGTTCGAAGCCTGATCGCACTGGTTTAAACAAACTAAAGTACAGTCGTATTCAGCCCTTAGGGGGACGAGAACGTCGAGAGGGTGTTGACCGAAGTGTTAGTGGGTGGATTGGGGGTCTGTCTGTGCAACGTGTACAGTAATCCGCGTTTCGGCAGACAGAGGTTCAGGAATCTGCTGCATGGATGTGCGCGTTGGGCCGATGGCAGGGGCTTAGTCGTTTCCGGGGACTTTAACGCTAGGCACGAGTTCTTGGGCCACGCGGCTACCACGGTCAAGGGGAGGAATTTGTTCCAAGACGCGGAGGAGGTGGGGCTGATCCTCGTCACGGATCCGGGGGTGCCGACGCGGCCCGCGCGGAACGCGATTGAGAGGGATACCACCCCGGACCTAGCCTTCGTGGACGCTCCCGGGGCGGAGTGGCGGAACGCGCTGGAGGATCTGGGTAGCGATCACCGTTTAGTGGAGCTCTCGGTTCCTCTGGCGGTTCGGAGGAAGGAGTTTAGACCCCAGGGGTTGGTGAACTGGGATGCCTTCAGGCGGCTGGGTCCGGAGGGGGAGATAAGCGATTTGGGGGAATGGTCCGCGAGTTTGGTGGACGCTGCCAGGTCGGCTGAGCGGCCCGTGGTGGTGGAGTCGGAGGATGTGGGGCTGGTGGATAGCAGGTTAGGTGCGCTTGTCGAAGCCCGGGACTCTCTGCGGAGCCGTTGGCGGGAGCGGAAGAACAACCGCGCGCTGCGGAAGCGGGTGGCGCAGTTGAATGAAGATATTCGGAGGCACTGTGAGGCCCTGTCCAGGCAGCAGTGGGACGATGTGTGCAACAGGGCGGAGGGCAAGATGCATAGTGGAGACACGTGGAAGCTGCTGCGGCACCTGCTGGACGAGTCCAGGACGAGGAGCTTCCAGTGTAGGAGAATGGGGGAGGTTATCGGTCGGGCTGTCAGGGAGCTTGGTGAGGAAGGGGTTAGAAGGCAGTTGTTGGATACGTTCCTTCCGAGTTGCGGCAGGGAGGTCCACCCGGAGTACACGGGGGTTGACAATGCCGAGTTGGATAAGGATTTCGAGCTGTGGGAGGTTAGGGCTGCCTTGCTGCGGATTAATCGGAGGTCGGCGCCCGGGCTGGACCGGGTGGATAATAAGATGCTTGGTAACTTGTCTGAGGAGTGTTTGGAGGCCCTGCTTGATTTCTTCAACAGGTGCTGGAGGGAAGGGAAGCTGCCTGCGGAATGGAAGAAAGCCAAGATGGTTCTTATTCCGAAGCGTGGGAAGCCACCGGGGCTCCAAAACCTTAGGCCGATCTCGCTCACTTCCTGTGTGGGGAAGGTTCTGGAACACATGATACTGCGGAGGTGGCAATCCTTTTGGAGGACAAGGGGTCTTCCCGAGCTCGATGTTCGGGTTCCGGGAGGGCCTGGGGGCGCAGGACGCGATGTTGGTGTTGTACCACGAGGTGATTGAGCCGAGGCGGCCGGGCGCGGTTCTGGGTCTGGACTTGCGCAGCGCGTTTGATAGAGTCCGGCATTCCGCCATCCTTCGCGGCGTGGCGGATGCGGGGCTCGGCAGACGGAGCTATAACTACGTTAAGGACTTCCTGTCGGGCCGGACGGCTCGGCTGCTGGCGGGGGACTTGGATGTTGGTGAGGGGGAGCTGGGTAGTGTCGGCACCCCACAGGGCTCCGTCATCTCTCCGGTCCTGTTCAATTTAGTGATGGTGGGGGCCGCCCGCGGTCTCTGTGAGGAGGGGATTCCGCACTCTATATATGCGGATGATCTTACGCTGTGGTGCACCAATCGGAGGAAGGAGGTGGTGCAGGGTACGCTGCAGCGAGGGATCGAGATTATTGAGGAGGCGCTGATGGGTTCGGGGTTGGAGTGTGCTCCCGAAAAGTCGGAGTTGCTCGTGTGTTATGCTGGGCGTTGTAGATGGGATGAGATGCGGCTGATCGCCGGCGGGGGACCCGTCCCGAGGGTGGACGCTTTGCGGGTTCTGGGGCTATTTGTTCAGGAGAAGGCGGGTAATTCGGTCATGCTCGGGAAAATTCAGGGTAAGGTAGCGTCTGCTCTGCGCATGATCCAGAGGGTGACCAGCAGGAGGAAGGGTATCCGCGAGGCCGGTGTGATGAGGATGGTTCAGGCTTTTGTATTGAGTCACATCATGTACGTGGCGCCCTACCTTCGCTGGAGGGCGGGGGAGAAGAACAAGCTGGATGCCATGGTGCGCAGGGCCTACAAATCTGCGTTGGGGCTGTATGCCTTCACTAGCACGAAGAAGCTGGAGATGTTGGGTGTGCACAATACGATAGGGGAGATTATCGAGGCGCACAGGGCTTCGCAGATTCAAAGGCTGGAGCGCACTGCGGCTGGCAGGGGGTTTTGAGGCGTGTCGGTCTGCTGGCGGAGGATGCGTCTGACGGCGGGGGACTGACGGGAGAGGTGATGAAAAATGTCAGGGTTAGGCCTGTGCCGAGGCACATGCATCCTGTGCGTGATAAGGGACGAAGGGAGGCCAGAGCGCAGGCCCTCTTCAGGTTGTACGGGCGACAAGATAGTACTGTATACGTTGACGCTGCCCTTCGAGGGGTAGTGGGGGTGGCTGTGGCTGTGAAGGCGGGAAGCGGGGAGGTGCTCTCCGCTGTGAGTGTTAGAACTAGTAATATTTGTGAGGTGGAGGAGACGGCCATTAGTTTGGCGGCCTCCCTGCCAGGGACCAAAGTGGTCATGAGTGACTCTATGAGTGCGATAAGGAACTTTGCGCGTGGACGCGTTGGGGTGGTGGCCAAGAGGCTGCTGCGTCCGACGGACGCGGTGGACATTGTGTGGTGCCCCGCTCACGAAGCGGGCAACGTGGATGCTGACCGAAGGGCCCGAGAACTGCTTGGCCGGGCCTTCGGGGGCGCCGCGGAGTATTCGCCCAGCGGCTTTGGGGAAGTGCTAAGGACCAGGAGGGAGGACCGGCGGGTGTTCCCGCTGCCCCACGGGGATTTGGTTAGGGAGGATGCCGTGCTGTTGCGGCAGTTGCAGGTGGAGTGCGTGTTTACTCCTGTGGTGGGGCGCTATGTGGCGCCTGAGGTGTACTCAAGTGATAAGTGCGTGCTGTGTGGTGCGCGGGCAACTGCGGAGCACGTGTTGTGGGACTGTGAAACTCGGCCGGCGGAGGCGGCCACGTCGAGTGGGCTTCCGCCGGACATCAAAGCCGGGGTGATGGCTAGTAGCCTGGACCTCCAGGTAGCGGTCGTCCAGCAGGCCCGGCGTCTACTGCGCAGGCAGGTCCGACCTCGGACCCCCTGCGCTGGGGCGTCGGATGGTGTGGGCCGCACCGGCTAGGCTTGACCTAGCTCTGCAGGCAAATAAAGACGTTTATTCCTCCTCCTCACGTTGTTGGGAGATCACTGTGTGAAAGGCACAGCTGGGCGACAAACAAAAAGTAGTGAGCGACTTAATTTTACATTTTCTTGAATAGATTTATAAAAATTGCGTGCCAAACATCAATGTATCTGGGGATCATAGCCCATTCAGAGATGCCTTTTGTTGGAAAGCGTAAAAAAAAAAAAACTTTCTTTTTATTTGTTTAATTGTCAGATGGAGCTGCGCCCAAGCACATTCTACTGTGCAAGACAACGAGACCGCAGCGTGCGGGCCCTTATACCCAAAAATGGCATGATTTCTGACATCGCCTCATCTGATGATGATGACCCAATCCACAGTGGGGATAGTGACGAGGACTATGTGCCCTGCAAGAGTTGGCGGAAAGAGCACCTGCGTGCAGAGAGCCCATCACCAGTAGACAGCGACACTGATCTGCCGTCAGAACAGCCATCAACATCCCATGCTGCTACACCTAGCACTTCGGCTGACGTAGCTGACCTTTGTAACACTAAAGCTCCTCGTTCTTTCGCACGTTCCAAAAAGCAGAAGAGGCCCCTGGCACTTGTATGGGAGTCAAGAGATCTGGACTATTCCCGGCATTTTTTAAGTGAGCAATATGGTCAGGGAGAAGTCAAAGCTCCGGTTAGCTACTTCAAGCTATTTTTTGACAGTGCATTCATCGAGCTCATCGCAAATGAGACGAATCTATATTCGGTACGAACTGAAGGAGCCTCAGTCAACACATCTGCTGCTGAGATTGAACAATTCTTGGGCATTTTAGTGCTAATGGGCGTTGTGAAGATGCCTGCGCTTTCCGACTACTGGTCGGACCGCCTCCGATACCCTCTCATGGCGGACGTAATGCCTGTAAAACGCTTCAAGAAGCTCCGAAGACTAGTACACTTCACTTCGACAGAAGACGCAACGGACAAGTTTACAAAAATACGGCCTGCCTTTGAACTACTTCGTGGGAACTTCAGGAAGGTTGAAGAGGAAAAACAACAATCCATCGACGAGATGATGGTGCCTTACAAAGGCAAACGAGCTGGGAAGCTGCGGCAGTATATGAAGAATAAACCACATAAATGGGGCTACAAGCTATTTGTGCGTGCAGGCGTATCAGGAATGGTTTACGACATCCTGCCATATGCTGGAGCTGACACATTTTCTCATGTGACATTCAGTGCGGAGGAGGAGGCCCTCGGTCTTGGAGGAAAGGTTGTTGTATACCTCTGCAGAACTCTCCAGAACCCAGAAGAAAGCGCTGTGTTCTTTGATAACTTTTTCTGCAGTATTGAGCTCATAAAATATCTGAAAGAGACATTTGGAACGGTGTCACTGGGCACTATACGATCTCCAAGAATGCGTGGATGTCCCCTTCTAGAGGACAAGGCCCTTTTGAAGAAAGGCCGTGGACATTATGATCAAAAGACAGAGAAGACCTCAGGTGTCACCATCATCAAATGGGTTGACAATAAAGTTGTGAACCTTGCGAGCAACTTTGTTGGCGTTCAGCCAGAAGGTACTGTCAAGCGCTTCTCGAAGGAGGAATCAAAGAAAGTTGCAGTACCATGCCCTCGAATTGTACTGGAGTACAACAACCACATGGGAGGCGTAGACCTCGCTGATATGCTAATTGAGCTTTACAGAACACCTTTGAAATCAAAAAGATACTATTTGAAGTTGTTTGCACAGTTGCTTGATATATCTATCAACAATGCCTGGTTGCTCTATCGCCGTGACTGTCGCATTCTTCTGAATCAACCGGCACTTGCACTGAAGGACTTTCGAGTGGCTGTCGGTGAATCCCTTCTAAAAGCAGGAAAGAGAAAAAGAGGTAGACCATCTTTTGATGAGGTTCCACAAAAAAAGATCCGCAAGGCAAAGGCTTCAAGGCCAGCTGACGACGTGAGATATGACACTATTGGACACTGGCCTTCTTTCGGCACAAAAGGCAGGTGCCGGTATTGTTCCACCGGGCAAACACGTGTAAAGTGCACGAAATGTGACATGCTCCTGTGCTTCACGGAACGAAGGAACTGTTTCTGGAGCTTCCACACTCGTGGGCTGTAAGGGTTACCTTAAGAGGCAATGTATCCACTGGGATACAGATCTGGAACTGGACAAATGTTGTGACTCTTGCTAGACATTATTTTTCATCTGCATGATTGCGCCATTTTAACCACAAAACGTTGTCTAATAAATTTTTTCTCATCATGGAAACATCTGTGACCAATAAAGGGTTAAACTTTCATTCGCTCGGCATGCGTTCGCTCGAATAAAGTCGACTACCCTCTCATTTTGTGCATTTTACGTCCTTTTGCTGCGAAACACTCGATTGCCCCCGCCAGACAGCACCATGCTATGGGCATTTCTTGCGAGTCTAAATGCGCGGCAGACGGCACGTTCGATCTCGCGATTGTGCGAAACTCCGGTTTCGCGATACCAATGCGCGTAAACTAAAGAACTCACCGCGTGAACCGTGCAAAGAGGTGCGACTTATACAAAGGTGCGACTTATATACCAACTTTTTCACAAAAACAGCTCAATATACGGATGTGCGACTTATACAAGGGTGCGACTTATAGTCCGGAAAATACGGTACTCAAGCTTTGCTCTTCTTGGCGCATTTTTTGCATCTCTAAATTTAGAATAGCTTTAAAAAAATGACGATGCCAAAACCAACATTTAAATTTCACCTCGCTTTCCTGTCGCACGACATTAATGTTTGCCAGTGGTGTAGATCTTGCAGAAAGACTAGAAAACAGATTACGTCACACTTTCTTTCCGTGCTGCTGAGCGAGGGCTGGAGCAAGTTTTTACCAGCCTTCATTTCGCACCATTGAACTTCTTGTAATCAGTTGCAAACAAGTTATACAGCCCAATTATCAAAAAAGTGACGTCAATATCAGGCACTTGTTTAGTGTCACCAATAGTAACTTCCAGTCTAAAATAAAAGGCAAAAGCCAAAATTGAAAATTCAATACCTTAAAAAGACTGTTTATCTTGAAAATATATTTTGGTTTCACGTTCAACCATGTTTGTTGGTATGTTTAGCTGATTTTGAGGTAAATCAGTGATACTGAAGAAAAATGACTAACTACTCTTTTAAGCGCAGTGTTGAGCGATAGCTAAGTGGGATAGCAACTATGGCAAAATGTGCTGCAGCACTGCAGTGAACATACGGCTTGCAAGGTAGAACAAAGTGTTCCTGCTGTACTTGCATGTGCAGGGAGGGACACACATGAGAAGAGCACTGTCACATCGTGCACAGCAGAGTTTATTAGTGCAGCATAGTTCAGGTGTATCCACAATGGTTCGTTGGTGGAGCTCTCCTTCCTTGGCTAGGCGGTTAATCATATTTCTTATAATTTGAGCAGTTCCCTGATTTGTATGCAGGTGTCCTAGTTTTTCTTGGTGCATTGCAGTAAACCTGAGACGAGCAGAAAAAGGGCATGCGTGCAGTCTGGTATACTGCAATGCTTACGATTCGTCAGCTGGCCTGTGCCCTCATGACTATCTTGACCATGCGTGGCATGTGGGTTTCGTGCTGGACCCTAGTGCAGTGACGATACATTTTCCAAAGAGTGTTTGGGATATCATTCTAAGGCTCATTTGCCTTCTGATAACAAGCCCCAATACTGCTTTTAAAATTTTACCTTTTCGTGTCTTTCCTGGCATTTAACATGATCCGTTTTGATTGTTTTCGAGAAGCATATGTCTTTTACATAAGGGGAAAAAACAAGAATATCCAAGACTCGGAGATTAGAAGTAGGCTAGCAAACATGAATAAGTTTATTGTTAGCATGCTGTACGACAACATCAACAGAGCCAAGAAAGCTTTTTGCAAAGAATGCGGAAATCATGATAAAATTTGTCCATGGATGGACACTTCAATAAACTTTGAATCCCCCTTCTTGCATATTTATTTTTCCATGATTAAGCACAGTAATTTCAATTAGTTTTGTCATGTTACTATTTTTTATGAACGAATCACCATGTAGATTAGAAAACTGATATGACAGTATAAAATTTTTAAACTCATATGGCATTCATTAAATTCTGATATGTTTATTGGACAAAGATCATATAAGATTTTAAGTCATTTCAGTTCTTATATGTTATCATATCATATAAGTTCTGATATGAAAATGCGTCCAATAAATATCAGAAATAAATTCTTTTTCTTTTTGAAACAGCATACTCTAGTATGCTGTTTTTTTTTTTTTTTGCTGTTTGAGTTCGCAAAATTTTGTTGTATAATTTCTTGCTTGGCCTTCTCCTTATATATGCCATCGGTGCCACCTTTTCAGGCAGGTTTATGGCAGTTTCCCAATTGAATTGCTCTAGTAATGTTGATCGGTGTGCACGATTCAGTACTGTGGATAGTGTTTGCTGCAGTTTGGGAGCATGTTCAAGGTGTCGCATGGCTGCAAAGCTTTCGTTATAACGTTAGAGACATTGCTGGAGCACATTGGAGGTGAAGGCAACCGTTGCATACGGTGCATAGTTCAAGGCGACACTGCCTTGAACGTCGGTTATCCGCTCTGTTGCGGCATCAGTGCGCACTCAGCGTCTTCGCTAACGATACAAGCGTTGTGCATAAAGATTAGCAGCTCAAAAGAGAAGCCACACGAGTTGCGATGCGTGACCTTTCAACATGGCAAGGTAGATATAAGTCGTACATTACTTCGTGACCGATTTATTATTCGCAGTGTCGATGCTCCAAGCTTGTGCTGCGTGTTAGTCAAATAAAAACGTGAATGGTGCTCGAAAATAAACGGTGTCGTAAGTCTCATCAGTTTTGCAGAATATGCTCTATCTGCGCCATTGATGCGGAGGACAAGGTGCATATATCTGCATGATGCTACGTTTACACGGGTACCCACGCGCGTCTCCACGACGCTGTATGGTACATCATTGGGAGACGATAGTCGGACATATTTTTCTTGCTTTTACGTATTTTCTGTCTAGAACGTCAAGTACAACTGCAAGAAAGTGTCAGTGTGGAAGCTTCCTCTCGAGCTAGACACGAATATGTCCTGCCAAATGATAATTTGACTGGCTCAATTTTTTCTGACTTTCAGGAACTCTGCTAATGCAAGGCAAGCGCATCCCGACAGTGCAAACACGGTTGCTATGATGCTGCTTGTAAACCGGTGAGACCATTGTTTTGCCTTTCTGTTCTGTGTTTTACACACACCAACTTTGCTCATTCTGTCTGTGCAGCTACGATATCATTGTGATATGCAAAACTGAGGCAGAGAGCCAAAAAATGGATTACTTTATTTTGTAGTCATCATCATATCCAACATGTAATGACTTTGACTTGTTTTTGTCTTTCTGATTGGCAACAAAGTTTTTAGGGAACCAAGCAGTAATGCAATTATTGAAAACATGGGTATCTAGAAAAAGGGTCAATGGGTAGCTTCATTTCGCTTCAGTAGTGTGGTAAGTCGCGGACATGTAGTATGCAACCTGCTTCATACAGGGAACATGGCACTCACTGAAACAAATTTTTGTAATTAAATCTCACTGTACGAAGTAACTTTTAAAATAAACATGGTGCCTGGCACGTGTCTCCAACTAGTGTGTCTACCGCATTCTCATTGCTGGTTCCTCGATTTCTGCCTGGCCAAGTTACCACTGGTGCTTTTAGTTACCAGCAGCAATCCTGGCAATGTCACATAAACACAAGCGAATGCGTGCAAGCCTCTTCTGCTGTAGGTCACCTTACGTCCTGACAGCTGACGAAAACAGTAATATTAGGCATTTTTTGACAAGAGTGACCTTCCCATCCATTTTCCTCCTTTGCCAGCACTCCCATAAGCAACTGCCAGGACTGCAATGTCCAACTAGATGTCTCACTGGCTCCAATGATGTGTTATGTGCCACTTCAAAATCACTTTAAAGGTATGGACAGCATAGAATGCTGAGCCCTTAATGCTGAGACCAGTTCCAGGCACTGTAATATAGGCACAGAGGAACACAAAAAACATATTGTTCTTGATCCTTATCTGTATTAGACTCAGTGCTTGTATTTGGACCAAAGAGCTTATAGCTTTACAAAAAGTACAATTGAAGCCGCAGATTATCACAGGATGCACACCAATTCGAAGTATTGTGGCTGTGTTTGTTTAGATAAGTGGTTCTCATCCATTGATGTTTCGCGGACTCCTTGCGGATCGGTGGAGATAATGGAAGACCTCGTTTGTGGTGAGGGGAAGGGAAAGGTATAGGGAAATTATGGTAATGATTTATTAAACGACATACCTGCCAAGTTTTACGATTTTATCGTAAAGTGTCCGCTTTCCTGCGCTTTCTTACGGTTATCGTATTAACAACAATATTTGTACAATTTTCCGCACCCAGTGTAAAAAAAAAATGTTTAAGCTGCATTTCGCCTGTTTACAAGTTGGGGTTGGCAACACTGGTACATTCACTTGTATGCCAGGGAACGCAAGCTACCGCTTCAGTGTTGTAAGGGGTAGTATAGCCGCTAACATTCATCCATCCATCATAATCCAAAACTGTTTAGGAAATTTCCTTTGTTGTGGCGACGTTGGTTGTGGCGAACGTTGCGCGTTGTGTTACTGGAACTTTTACTCATGATCCCTTACAACCATCTTTGCTACAAGATGTCAGGAAAAAATACTTTCAATTGTTTATTCCCAGCTATTTAACCGACTTTCCATTTATGAAGACGTCGCGCAAGGAGCGAAAGGTACGCATTTTGTAGTCTGTGTCGCTGCGATGTCAACATTTCGCACGCTGGTCGCCGGGACATTCTGTGTCATCTGAATACAAAAAAGCACAAGGACTTTGCAAAAATTAGCTGAAACCAACAAGAAGCTTGAAGGGTACTTTAGTCGATCAACGGATTACGACACTACCCGAGCAGAATGCCTTTTACGGCATTTTAGTCGAGCACAACGTGCCGTTTACGGCGGTTGTTGTGGAGACGTTAAAGAGCAAGAACTTTGCTCTTTAATGTCTTCGTTAAACCAGGCACAGGCGAAAGATTTTTCTGCAAAGTGAAGAAGGCACACACGCAGTTCCGCACTTCCATGTCAAAAAAGACTCTTGAACAGTTGTTAGTTGTGAGATGCAGCCAGTACGAAAAGTGCCATGAACAAGTGCTCGACAAGAACTTCTTAAGAACAGCGAAAGCTGCAACTTCCTCAGTGTTGGCCCAACCTTCAAATTCTAAGGAATAAGACATTTCGTGCAATGTATGATGTGTTTGTGCCCTAGTTGAGGCATTTTTCTTACCTAAACCAAGTTTTTGAAGAATAAAACAGTTTTCGTATTTCTTCACACAATTGTCGTGTTTTTTGGCATCCCCTGTAGTATTTTCAGCATTGTAGGGTTGGCAGGTCTGAAATGAATACATATACCTAAGGGCTAGTGTGAAGCAGACTTCTCTTATTGACATACATACGAGAAAACTCACCCGAAAATTATAACGTTTCTCCTCAATATGAAAAAAGACAACAATTATTGTCGGGCTTGACTGATGAGGCAGGGTCTCGCATACCTCTAGAATGTTTTCGCGGACCCCAAAGTGTTTGGGACCCCCATTTGAGAATCACTGATCATGTTGAAAAGAGACGGCATAGAGCAACAAATTTATCTCTTAGAGGGGTGCCTGAAGTTGCCTAGTTCTGATGATTAGCATTTGCCACCCTACCCAAATTCCAACGAAAATAATGGCATGAAACGTGCATGGACAAGACGAATTAAATGTGCACAATACTGACACGCATGAACACAAAAGCCTAAAAATGGAATGAAAGGTCAATTAATCAAACTTCGATTTCAAGAGCGTGGTGTGTGTGCACTACTTTATTTTTCTTGTGCATGTTTTTCATCTCTTTTAACAAAATGTATGTAGGCCAACTGCATGCACTGCTGTGGTCTCCTAAATTCTCACCTCAAATTTAGCTTGTTTTTAGTGTTGGGACATCAACCCTCGGGCAACTGTCGCCCACGGACCTGAAGCAAGCTTGGGGAAACCTACGGACGACACAGTTGTATGAGCCGAAAATTTTCCAGGAACTGTGTCACATCCACGCCATGGCCGAAGTACAAGTGGACGACATGGTACTGGAAGACATAGGCAGTAATCTATTTTTGTGCACACCAGAATCAGTTCTTGCCCTTCACATGAAAGGCAGAAAAACAAAGTGAGCAACTGCTGCAGAAGTCCCGAAGGCGACTCCAGATCTGCAAGTGCTGCCGACACCGATTTCTTCATCGGCATTAGTCACAGCAGCTGTGTGAAGCAGTATGAAGGACTTGGTGTTCACACCGTTGCTTTTCTTGACATCGGGCATTTTAGAATAGACAAGTTCACATGGCAAAATCTGTCAACTTGAGAACAGCAGTTCTACAAAGAACATGCTGCTCTGACATGAAAGTTGACGAAACAGCAGCCATTAGTCATGAAACAATCTCTCAAGACAGCAGCCGTTGGCAGCGTGAGAGAAAGGTCCGTACGGACCTTTGTCCCTAGGAAAAAGCGATCATGGGCAGAAAACGTCCTGCTAATGTACTGTGAAAACATTTAAGGAAACAAGGCGACCCGGCATAGAAAGAAATGTGAAGGACATGCCTTAAAAAAAATACAGAGATGACTGGGAAAAGCATCAGAAAGTTTGGACTCATAGTTAATCCACTTGTACCCTGGCTGGGGTGCAGCCCTGATGGTGTTGCACCATCAGGAGTGCCGTCAATTCTGGTAGAGATCAAGAGTCCGGAGGAGAAAAAAACCTCCTCAGCGAAGAAATTGATTGCGGCAAAGATTCAGTACATCAAAGATGGCAAGAATTATAGTCTGTGAAAAAATACTTGCATTATTCTCAGTGCCAGCTTGGACTGTTTCTGCTGGATCTAAAGACGGCCCACCCTATGGTGTACTGTAAGATTGGTGCCCTGATCATTCCTGCGAGTCGAGACAGTAAACATATTGATGAGCTCATTAGGAAGCTTCAGTTCGTATATTTTCGGGCGGAGAGCGAGGGCTCCTATTGCAAACTCTAAGGGTCTCCTGAGTTGGTCATACTGAATTCTCTGATCGAGCTGCGCCAATTCGATACTCTCTTGCTCGGTCCGCACGGCGACAGTGATCCTGTTATGATGTTGCTGAACAAATCGCGTGTAGGAGGCATGACGTCCACTATTAGCACCAACAAGGTTGTTCTCAAGAGGAAATCTCAGCTGTCGTCTGAAGTTCAGTTGAGCTCGTGTGAACCCTGTCGCACGAATCACCGTAGTGAAAGTTGCGAAAGTCATTTCCAGAATATAATTGTCCCAATATTTGTGTCTATCAGTGTATACCACGAGCATTGCTTTTTGAGGTTTGACCCTCTCAGTTATGTTGACCTGGGGATGGTATGGACATGTGCTGGATGCCCAGTGCCATGCAAAGGTCCTCAAATACCTTATTGGGGAAGCAAAATGCGTTATCTGTAATTTATTGGGAACCGAATCCATAGCAGCCAAAAGTGTTTCTTAGTTTGTCCCAGATTGCCCTGGGAGTCAGCTGGCGCAGCGGGTGCTCCTCCACCCACTTGGAGAAGTGGTAGGCGACAACCAGGAGGTACCTGTTTCCTTGGGGGCTGCAGGGGAACAAGCCTAGTATGTCACAAGCAACAACCTCCCAGGGAAAATGGCTTTGCATTGATTGCATCAAACCAGGAGGTTTGCCACCTCTGGGATTGAGTTGTTGGCAACGGTGACAACTGCTGGCGCAGCCAAGCACGTCCTGACGCATCCTTCACCAAGTGACTACACGATACAACTTCTGCAAGGTTTTCTGGCCATTTCTGTGGCCCGCGAATGCACTTTCGTGGAAATAGCAAAGGAAAGCCTGTCTTAATGTGCGGCGTACAACTACGCAGAAAGGTGATGTAATTTGGTCAGCTTCGTCTGCTTGGGGTGTGTAACAAAGAAGCCCATCTTCGCTGTGCATATAGGCACCTACCGAACCAGTTGTAACGTCTCCATCAAGCTGATTAGGTTGACTCAGGAATCGAGAAATCTGTTGGCACATTTTGTCGGATTACTGGGCTCTGAGCTACCAGTCTCATCTCACAATAACACCACAGGAGAGTTCCGCATCAGTGACTGCGACAAATTCTGCTGTTTTATCAGCTTGTCGGGGGGGGGGGGGAGTGAGGCTCACGACAGGGCATTCACTGTGTCATTGGACTTGCCCGGTTTGTACTCGATTCAAAAATGTTACGTCTGTAAAGCCAGAGCTCAGCGAACAAGATGGCTCGTAGGGTTTTTGAGGTCTTTTAACTACGTTAGCGCTTGATGACCGCTCTGGATGGTAAAAGTAGCTCCACCAGGTACATGTCAAACTTTCCCTGGCAAATTTATTCGAGAGCCAGGCCACTCCTCTTGGCTGACTGTGTAATTACATTCGGCCGCAGTGAGAGTATGACTTTCGACTGCCACGGGCCGCAATGCTGTGTTATGTTCCTAGAGAAATACAGCTCCTATACCGCAGCCACTAGTGTCAGTTTGAGGGGTAAACGGAGCATTCAGATTAAGAAGCCTCAAGGAAGTAGTATCTGCGATAGCACGTTTTAGTGCTTTAAATGCCTCATCCTGAGCAGAATATCCAGGCTGTTTTCAAAAACGTACTGCCGCAAGCCAGGGGGGTACAACCTATATTTCTCAAAAGAGCCTAAACAAATGGAACGGGCAGCTTCATCGTAACACTGGATTGCTCTCAGCACTCTGCCGTCGCATGAACTCGTAGGGTTTGCTGGCAGTGAGAAAGCTTATTGACATGAAAGAAGAACATCATGTCAAGAAGAGTAACCGGGAAAGCGGAGGCCAGGCGACAGTTCAGAAGCCCACAACCAAAGCACGTAACTCCGCATAAAGCATTGAAGCCGTAGTAGGTTATGACTAGGGTTCCGTGTTTTTGGTATTTATTGTTCTCCAAATTCGTGGGTTATTTATCGGTGTTTATATTTTCCCCTGTCGAATCGGTGTTTTTAACTGTTTAATTTCAATGCTGGAGACAAATCGGTGTTAATTAGGTTTTGCATTGTAAAGCGACCGTATATTTACCAAATAAAATCTTGTAATTTATAATTTATAAATTATAATATTTTCTCAAACAATGCTGGTGAAGATAAGAGAAAGAACACAGAGCAAAGAATGTGGTTTCAATAGGAAAAACCCCAGGGACAGTTAAGTGTGGAGTGTTTTCCAAATCAATGAGGCCAAAAAAGAAAAAAGAGTCAGGTGGAAGATTTTTTGCCTGAAGCGGGCGTTCTTTGTTGTTCTTTTTCTTTAAGGACAGCTCAAAGTCTGTGTTTTTCGGTTTTCACCAATTCAGAAAGAACCGTGGCAGAGGTTAATCTTCGGTGTTTATCGGCATATACTGAAGACACGGAACCCTAGTTATGATCCACAGCACTCGTATGACTAAACAAATACATCCAAAAAATCTGAACACCCACGCAATTTCGCCACCGTCCAATCCACCCATCAACACATGCGTGCAATTTTTCGCTGACCATCTCAGTGCGGCGCAGCAAGAATCTAGTTTCTGGATCAAAGTGGTACGTCATTTAACCGCCCTGCGATGATGCCAGTGGCAGTTCCTACAGTAATGTTGCCCGTCGGCACGATTTTGCTAGCATTTCGCTCACATGTCTCCATCTTTATTTAGCTCTACTGCAGGTTTGAAACTAAACATTTGTCATTCATAACGGGGAAACATCAAATTAAAATGTCATAGCCTGGCTTGTGTTTTTTTTTACTCGTAGTGTGCCCCCACCAAAAGAGTGCTTTATATACTGATGTACCGTATTTACTCGCACAATGAACGCACTCACGTAATGAACGCACCCCCAAGTCGGCTCTCAAAATTTCGACTTTTTTTTTCACTCGCGTAATAAACGCACTCCCAACTCGGACGTCAAAATTTTGACCCCCTCCCTCCACGCGCGCGAAATGAACGCACTTTTCTATCCTGGTGCAGCGAGGTCGCGAATGCATGTGCAGCGTGAGCGAACAAAACGCCTTGTGAAAGGCGTTAAAAAAATAAAAAAAGATCCAACGGAAGCAAATAAAAAAGCATAAAAATATATTTTTTTTTTTTGCACAGCGCAGTCTGGATTTTGGTTTGCGCGCCGCGCGCAAGGAGTTAAGAAAGAGAAGCGGAGAAGAAATCGCCTAAGCAAAGCGAAACAAAACAACTCGCGAAAGGCGGCAAAACAAAAAAAAAATCTACGGAACCAAGAGAAAAAAAAAAAACAAAAAGGAGCTTTTTCTTTTTTTTTGCACAGCGCAGGTTGGTCGCGCGTCAAGAAGATAGGAAAGAGGAGCGGTGAAGTCCTCGCCTAAGCAAAGCAAAACAGCTTGCGAAAGACGGCAAAAAAAAAATCCATGGAATTAAGAGAAAAGAAAAAACATAAAGAGGAGCTTTTTTTTTCTTTTTTCGCACGACGCAGTTTGGTTCCAGGGTCGTGCGCCGCGCGCAAGGAGATAAGAAAGAAAAACAGAGAAGCCGTCGCCCAAGCAAAGCGCACATAATGAAGATCCTGCCCTCGCCTCCTCCTCGCACTTTGGAAAGAGAAGCGAGAAGCCCTCGAAATGAACGCACTTTTCTATCCTGGTGCAGCGAGGTCGCGAAAGCATGAGCAGCGTGGGCAAACAAAACAACTTGCGAAAGGCGGGGGGGGGGGGGGGAGGACAAACAAACACAGAAGCAAGAAAACAAAACATGGAGAAGGGCTTTTTTTTTTTGCGCATCGCAGTTTGGTTTTGGAGTTGCCGCGCGCGCCGCGCGCAAAGAGATAAGAAGTTACGTCGATTTTTGCGGGATAAAAGGTCCGTTCATTATGCGAGTAAATACGGACGACGAAAAATTTTACCTCGCGTAATGAACGCACCCCCCAACTTTGCCTCGATTTTTCGGGAAAAAAAGTGCGTTCATTATGCGAGTAAATACGGTACTTTCATGTGGTCAAACTAGTAATTTGATGCTTATTTCGCTGCAGGGTTATTAAGAACTACTATGTCATGAGGTTCCACACAGAAAAGGACGTACTAAGTGTGGTGCCATTAAAATGGATGAGAGGAACCGATTATTGCCTGTGGCCCAAGGACCTGGCTGGCTCCAATCTTCTGGATGCCACAGAGAAGGCCATGGAGCCCACCAAGGAATGGAAAATTTTCCCAGTTATAATAATGGGTGGATCTTGTAAATACATATTTTAGAAATTGATTCCAGTGCAGTGAAAAATGTAGCAGATATCTCTCCACATTGTTCAAATGGTTCTGTCACTGATCTCCGATTTTCGGGTTGTTATTCCCTGTTCCATAAATTCGAGTGACTTCGAACACCAGGAGTTTCTCGTTCACATGAATCGTCTGAAGTATTTGAAAAACCAGGGGATATACACCTTTCCAAGAAATACTCGACCTTAGGGACTACAAACCATTTTCGAGCCCACTGGGTTTGAGGCTAGACTCTCACCAGCGTCTCTGCTAACCCTAACCTAGTGGACTCGGATTTCAAAAGGCGCAGCCTGTGTAGGCACAGTTTCAAACACAGCTGGCGGCTGAATTCTCATCTTTTCTCTCCGTATTTTGTCTTCATGGTGTATGGATTTTCCAGAGGACATGGAGAAAGCATTATACCACAAATGAAAAACAAAAAAGCAAAAAAGAACTGTAATCTATTTTTGTTGGGTACGTGCGTGAATAACAAATGCAACTAAAATGTTAGTTGTCTTTTTTAACGTTAAGTTTTGACGGCGCCGCCCGATTAGCTGCATGTCAAACGACAAAAGCACTTAGCTGTTGAAAATAATTTACACGAGGATAGCTGAAAGGCATGCATTTTTCACGCTCACAAATAATGTGTTTATCCATGGATAGCATTCAAACAATATATTGTATGTACCACAAAATGCAGCATTATCTGAAAAGAATTTACTTGAGAAAGATCTCAATAGCACAGTCACAGTCAACGACACTCACACCTTGACGATCGGCAGAATCCACGATGACTTTGTTTTGGGGCACGTTTTGGGGAGTTTCTTTTTTCACTCCAGCACTAAGGCAAAGGAATGGGCACGACTGACTCCAACTGGAACAACTATTTTTGACTATGACTGAGGACTCTACACGGATTATCTCTGGGAGGGGCGAGAAGAGTTGTCATTGTTCGCAAAATCGCGTCGAGGGCCGTTCGACGTCCTTTCCCTTTTTCGTTTCCCATGAATGTTGAGCAGAAACGCTTGACTGGCAGGCACTTTCCAGCCCTATTTATCACAGAGGAAGATAACACAGAAAGGGTACACAACATAATCAGAAAAATTAAGATAAAAATTTCAAAGGGGCCAGTTAGGCTGTGGAAACGCTGAGCAGGTTTCCACAGCCTAAGAGAGGGGCAGAAAATTTCTAGCTGATAGGGGGCACAAGAGTCGCACCAGCTGCATCAGGATCAGCAACATGGCGGCGGCCTAGAAGCGTTTCTTTTGGAAAGGTGTATAATATGCCATACAGCACATTTCGTGCTTGATCACTGTTTTCTATTGAAGTTTCTTGGAACTTTTCTGGAAGAATAATTGGGCTTGCTGAGGCGCTTTGCCTTTATTTGTGCACAATACAAAGGTCACCATAACTCAGGGTTACGCCTGACTCCTGAGCTCGCTATAGGAGTTTACTATAGTCACATAGCAACAGACTGTGTGTGCAGTGTTTCGTTAGAGGTTCTCAATGTCATGCTCATGTTCTGAAGCAAACTTGCTGTCGTCGTTTTGTTGGGTTATTTCACCGAATTAGTTTGCTTCTGACTCACTTAATGCACACCAGTTTCTCGAGGTCAACAACTACTGGGTGTTAGATTAACTCTTTCACCACCGCGCCATAGCAAATCGGACACGGAGTTATGATGACTTTCAAAGCGTCTGAAAAAATACAAATCGGCGCATCAGAGACAGGCAGCGCCACCCTAGTTTGCTCATAGACATCTACTCTTTCAGTTTCGGTTTGGTTTTTCATCTTCTGACGGGAAGGCGGCGCTGTAAAAAACGAAACTGTAACCGAAAGTAACAGCGTAGTCGGGAGCCATGGCATCGCGCTCGCCGCACGCACCGCATAAGCGGAAGGCTGTAGCAAGCACTTCGGCCGCTTCTGCTGCTGATTTTTACGACTCAAACAGCAGTGATGACTCGAGTAACGATGTGGGGCCGTCAGATTTTATTTCGGACAGCGACACTCCAGCCCAAGGTCCTGGAATGTCAATAGGAGCTCGCAGGTGCATTTCGTTTTAGCTTGCACGTTGTAGTTATATAAACGCATGCTTTATAATTGACAACAGGGTTTTTCCTTGCAAAAACCCCTGAAAAAGAAAACAAAAATTTTTTTTAAACAGTCTGGTTGAGACACGCATGTCAAAAAATAAATTTTACGCGAAAAAAAATTTTTTTAGAGCAATATTGATTGCGCCAGACGCAATTTAGTCGGTAGTCACCTCCTTTCCACTTTTCTCTCTCTCGGCATTTCGGGCGCGTGGAGGAGAGGTACTCCCCCTCCTCGTAGTGGATCGGCTTGGCTGCTTGGCTGGCTTGTCTGCACCCCGTACGAGAGCCATTGCTATTTCCTGTGTCTGTTGGTCGCACGTCGTAGCACGTCGTAGAGCCGATTCACACGACGGACCGAATCGCGATTTTTGTCCGCAGACTGTGTACCAAGTGACCGGCACGTCACCGATTCCTGCAATCCGCGCCTTGTCCGCGGACGTGCCTTTTTCACTCCCGGATTTTTGGCGGGAGATTGACTTGAAAAGCGTTTAGTCTGGCAACGGTACATTGTTTTCTTGTTGTTTCTGGGCAATGAAAACAAAAAGTGGCGCATCGTTGTGTTTTGTGCATTCGCTGGTTCATTTTGTCGGGCGTTTCTTCGTTTCACGTGTGAAAGGAACTGCAGAAACTTTGTCTGGCTGACGCGACGCAGGTTCCTGTACTCCTCCGGGTCTGCGTCAAGAAGCTTCTGTCAAAACTCGTCTAGCACGCCGCGATGATTCTTGCACGTCCAATCAGGATTTCACCGAGCAAGACCTCTCTTGTGGCTGTGGTGAACTTGAGTGTTGTGCACGAGCGCGGAGTGCATGAAGGCATCTCCAAACGAACCTTCGCGAGCCCAGAACTTCGTTGCTTCTACGCAGAACCCTTCTCGAGCAGGACCGTGCCTGTGTCACTCTCATGCTTTGGGTTAGTAAAGCTAGTGCGCTTGCGCGAAGCCTATTACGGTGTTTTGTCTCGATCTGTACGTGACAGCGGCGTACGATTCTTCATCGCGGTAGCAAACGTCGATTTCTCTCTTGGACAACGGTGCCACGGTGCGATGTTGGAGTTTCGCGGCACTGTGGGGTGGCGACCAGGTTCGGTCCGTCCTCGCTGTCTGCTCGTCGTCTCCTTCGTGTGGATGCGCTTGGGAGACAGACAAACCGCAGACATGTCGTCACCCTCCGCGGATCAGTCCGTCATGTGAATCGGCCATGACTAACTAACACAAGCAACAAGCCCTCTTCAGGAGGTCTTCACATATAAACGCGATAAAACTATAAAACCACCCGAGGACGCGAGACGCGTTGCAAGACCGCGACCATGACAGAAAAACAAAATGGCGAAGCTTTTGTTTGTTGTTTTATCCGAACGGAAGTAGCGATCTTGTAAAACGTTTGTAAACAATTACGATGGTCATTCGATGAATTGTTTCTTAAAGCTAAAAATATGTAATTCAAAAGGCGATTTCAAGAGATCACAAAGATTTTATAACCAACATCAAAGCTGTCACTCATTCTTTTGGCCAAAGAGAAGCTGATTTGAATGACCATCGTTACCAATGAGAAGCTGAGCTGAATGACCTGGAATTTGCGCGAAAAATTTCAAATAAATCTCTCGCCATCAATATTGCTCTAAAAAATTTGTTTTTTGCGTAAAATTCATTTTTTGACACGCGTGTCCCAACCAGACTGTTTTAAAAAAACTTTTTTCTTTTTCAGGGGCCCTTTAAGAGTCTCGACAACGTGTGGCAAGGATTTTTCTCCGAAGGTGTCGCGCTGTATCCAGTTTTCGCCCCAAAAGACAGCCCGGTGCCCATGTCGGCGCAATACTGCGGAGCGACTCGCGACGGTTCTCAAAAGCACTGGATATTTTTTTCTTTCGTTTTTCACTGCCTAGCTGGTAAGGACTTTGTGTCACAAACAAATATGACCGGATGCATATTTTGGACCGGCAGACATACGCTCGATGTGACGGCTCCTGGAAGAGTCACTCCGCTGGAGATGCTGAAATTTGTTGGGATTATCATCTACACGGGGATGGCTGAAGTTCTGCGACTGCACTTATACTGGAAAACAACAGGAATATTCAGAGGCCCTCTCCCACCAAGTATTATGCCTATAGTCGGTTACAAGTTAAGAAGGTAGGAGAAGCTCCTCCCACAAGCGTGGTGCGCCGGTTTCAAATCTCTCCGCAATCGAAAGAAGAGTTCACTAGAAACGCTCCTTGTTCCGTTCAATGGATAGATAATGGCCACGGAGTGGTGACAACTTGTCTCCGACCCCCACTTTTTAAGAAAGCGACCTTTGTATTCATCGGAGAGAGAACCGAGCCCCTGAAAGCAGCCTTTGCATCAATCGGAGGGGGAAGCTAATCCCCGAAAGTCGTCTTTGTTTGCATCGGAGGGGGAAGACGCTAATCTCCCTCTCGTGGCTTCCACAATGCTAAGTCAAAGTTGAAAGATAAAGCGAATATGTACAGAAAGGCAAGACCCTCCTCGCGCGTTGGCCGCGACATCACGGAAACGATGGGACGCTATTGGATGCGGAGGTGGCGGAGGGATATATGATTCCCTTTGAGGGGCATTTGCCGCTACCTTCTTGACTTGTAACCTACTATAGAAAGCGCTTCTCTGCACTGCGTGAGTTTGCGGAAGACACTGTTTTTTTATTGTGTGGATATTGCATGCGTAAATAGTTTCATACTCTTCCAAGAACACCGAAAAGAGAACCCAAACGTCCTAGAACTTTCCAGGAGTGCCTACTCTGACCAACTGGCATTTAGAGAAGAGCTAATTCAGCAGATCTTTGAGTATGATGAAGCAGCACCAAGGCCATATCCCCTTCTTACCCCAGATCCCTGCTCACCACCAACCAAAAAGAATGGAGAAAAGAAACTGAAAGCTCTGCTATCAAAAGACAAAATCACAATCCAAAACAAACGTCTTTTGCTCCACATGCGAAGTTTATCCTTGCTTCCCGCCTTTGCGTGATTGTTTTTGTGAGTGGCACAGCCACGGGACCAATAACTGGGCTGGCCACGAAAAATACAAAATGTGCCGTAAAGGATTGAAAGATAGTGAAATGATGGCTAGGGCCACTTGCAACAGTTTGTATATTTCAAAATTGTGAAAATAATTTTCTGGCTCAGTACACCCCCTCATTTGTTTTTTTGCTTGTGCTTTTTTGTCAACTTTTTGTTCATTTGACAAATACATTTTCTTAACTGTTTGCATTAATAACACTGCCGTTTAATTATGATGCCCATCTGATAACCTACAGTTTGATAAATAGCAATCACAAATGTGCCTAGTAGTTCCAAAAAATTCTGAAAGCACTGAAAATTGCTTATTTTTCCGCCGTAACTACAGTTCAAAAGGGAGGGGGAAGTTAGTTGGTATCAGGTATCAGTAGCAGAGTGGGCTAAGCGGACACCGGCTCGAAACATAAGTGTGAAAGCCTGTGGTGTACAACTATTATATAACGGGTCATATCTCCACCCCTGCTCGTTTAGATTTAGACAACCATCATACCAGCATGTAGCTCTGTATTGTCGCCATATGATGCACATTCAAGACCGCAGGCTAGCAGTTGTACTGGTTAAATTGCTCTTGTACAGTGTAATCCGGTGTTGCCCTACACTGGCAATCCGAACTTACATTGTCTCAACACTAATGTCCAAGTTGCTTTTTGCTTTCTTTGTTAAAAGAAAGAGTAATGTTTTTTTTAGTGCAAACATAAACTATGCATCAAGATGGCTAGTTGGTTACTCATGTTTAAATAACACGCCACAAACACAGAGGACAGTACAGCGGGAGATGTAGACAGGACGTATGCTGCTTCTTGTCTACACGGTGCTGGCGGTTCAAACCAGATGCTGAAGCTTCAGAGCCTGCTGTAATCTTGTTTAAAAGTTATTAGTGATTTTCGTAAATTTTCAACGACAAAAAGACAGCCAACAAGGCCCGCAAATACAGGGTGACGAATAGTGTAAGCTACCAAAAGTGAGTCACATTTTGTTTTGTCTTCAGGCACATACAAGGCAGATTTGAAGCTCAAGGAAGCCTTAATAACTTCCTGCCAGGAGTTATCGGCAGCCTCAGGTAACTACCAGGTTCAATTGAAAATGCCTTAATGATACTGTGATAAACATTCTCTATCATGGTGTTTACTCCTTCTAGGCAATGACTGAGAAAATGTCCGACCATCTAACATTAAAGTTGAAGAGGAGAACTTCCTTCTCCTTGCTGCACGTAAGCGTTACTTATAAAAATTATTTTGAAGCGTGTCTTATGAAAAGTGCCTGCAGAAGTTACAACTTCGCATACAATCCAATATGAGCAGGCTTGTGTAACCTGCCTGTTTGTAAATACCTAGATGGATGTTGAAATTCTTTATTCACTGCTCCTCAAACTTAACGCTGCCAAGCGATCACCACTTGCTGACAGACGGCACTATTTTTGTAGGTACTGTTTTAACTGCTCTGTCACATGATGTAACATGCGCAATCTTTAAACTAAGTTAAACATATAAAATAGCACAAGAAAAGACAAGGACAAGAAGTATGTAGGCACAAGCGCTAGCTCTGTATACTTCTTGTCCTTGTCTTTTTTGCACTATTTTATATGCTTAACTAAGATGGACCAACTAGCCCAACAACGTACCCTAATGATCTTTAAACTGCCAAAGATATACTCTGTTCAATCGTCCCTCTGACTGAAAGCCAAAGAGACCATCTTTCAGAAACAATCGCAAGCCTCTTTGCAGACATCCGACTCACTTCCTCACACTATAACACTGCTAGTTGAATCGTCTGTTGTGACATGGAGTTGCCACCTGCTTGAACTTTGCTTTTTGAAACCTTCCAATTAGAAATCAGAGACATAGTTCCAATAGAAATATTAGATAATGAGATTAAAGCGATACTGAATTGAAATCTGTATTTCTCAAAAGGCAGTGAGAGAAATTAACGAGAAGCTACGAACCCCAGGGCCTAAATAACTTTTATAACAATATCTTGAATGAATGGCTGTATTTTTGCAAAAGAATGAAGCGACAGAGCGAAGTTGGCAGGTCATTTAACAGCACGTTACCAGTCCATGTCGCATTACCGGGCTCCTTCAAAGCTTGCTAGCCCAGCAATATGGCATCAGACCGGCCCCAGTTTCGCTAAACTGTATCATTCTTTTCCAAAAATGCAGCCACTTGTTCGACATACTGTTGTAAAAGTGATGTCTTGGGGTTTGTAGCTTCCGGTTTAATGCTCCCACTGCCTTTTTGGGTGAAATACAGATTTCGGTTCAGTACCCCTTTAGGAAAAATAAAAAAGTGTGCCAAAATCGCTGCTGGCATTATGCTGCTTCTCAGCGAAATACAGTCAAACCCGTTTATAACGAACAGCAGGAAACGCTACGATCAGTTTGATATAGCAAGGAATTCGATCTATCAAAAAACATTTACAATGAACTTCCACGATGCCTTCGTTGTAAGGCAGGAGCTTCTCTTTCTTACTCATCTCTTCGCTTCCGACTTGTAACAACGAGCTGGGAAGTTTTTCTTTCTTTTTTGCATGCGTGCAGAGTTTTTTCTTTTTGCTTATCTTCGCTTCTGAATCGCTTCTCTTCGTGGGCAACCATTCTAGGATGAAAAATGTCTCTTTTTTTCTGTGCGTGCGTGCAAAGGGTATTCTTTTAGCTTTCTCCCCTTCTCAATTGCTTCTCTTCACACAATTTTGTTAGCAACTTGAGCTTTTAAAATTTTCTTTCTTTCCCATTTTTTTTTGGGGGGAGGGAGGGACAGGTTAAAAGATGGCTGTTTGCACATTTTTCGAAGCCTTCTTGGAAGGAATAGTTTGATATAGCCAATATGTTGCTCGTTATAAAAAGTACTTTTTACGTGCATTTTTATTTAAAGTTTCTGTGAGTTCGATATCAACAATAATTCGCTGTACGTGGGTTTCACTGTACACTGGCATTTGATGCGTCGCTTCCGACACTGCAAATCAAGCAGTGCCGAAATCTCTCTTGTCCCGCGAGCAAGCACATGAAGTAACCCAGCAAGTGCATGTACGACGAGAACGCAAACATGTAACGTGACATGGACGTTTGGTGCTTCATATTAATTTAATGCAGGCGTATGTTTATTCCTGCGGTGGAGAGACCGTGCAGATCAACAACCTATCAAAAGTATGCAACATAACTTGGGTTCACCATGTTCATATAAATCCAATAAACTCCAAACAACACTCGCTAATACAAATACTGCGAATTCCGATTTATCCGAAAAATTTTGAATTCGGGGACCCAACTTTTTTTGCGAACCTCGGACAACTTTTTCAACTTCTTTGTTTCTGATTTCCACTCTTTTATGTTCCACTTTTGTACCTTCTACTTTTTTTTTTCTTAAGCTTTACAATAGACTCAATAGACTGTATTTTGGCCGTATATCTGATGAAGCACGCATCACACCCCGACAATAGTCGAACCAAGGTCGAACAAGTTAATTTCGCCCTCTGGTGGCCTTCATACCAGATTGTTTTTTTTTTCTGGGGTGTTGGGTTGTCTTTCTCTGGCGTCCTTTTGTTGAAGATTAAGGGGAGACACTACCCAGAGAAAAAAATTCTACAAAAAACATTGATTTTGATAAATTACATATTTACATCCATCTACGTCCAGAAAGTATTCCCAGAAATATTTACTAGTTTACACTGCATAGTTAATTTTTTATAAATTATTTTCTGTCCACCGAAGCTAAAGAAAAGGTAGGGTTTGGAGCACTTTGAACACATTTTTCTTCATTCAACTTTTTGGTATATATTTCATTTTAGTCAAATCTATCGTTTGATAATGGCAACACAGGAAGGCTCGTTTTTCACTTTTCCTGACTAAACTTTAATAAGGAATGCGCCTATGGAGTTTGTTTGTCACTTTACGAATGTCTTTTATAAAAAATGTTGACATTTTGTCAAAGACACAGAAGACTAAAAAGTTGACCAATTTTGCAGAAGAGAAAATTGATAGAAATTAATGACTTTTTCAAAAAACTTTCCATAGGCGCACCCCCTAGGCATTTTCCTACATATCTAGCGAATAAAAATCTTGAATATTGTGATAGTTTTCCGATGATAGATTAACTAAACAATGTAGGGGTGTTGCTGATAGAAGCTGCCCCAATTTCCTTCCCACTTAACCGACAGACCTGAAAGTTTGTCATGCAACCTCTAGCATGACCACCAGCCTACCCTGTAAATTTGATTAATTTTAAGCCAAGGGTTCAAAAGTTGACCCTCCACAGAGTGTATCCCCTTAAACCTTTGCACACATTTTCGAATGTGTATGTATGAGCAGCTTCGTGTCACGTTGCACACTTGATCTGAATTTTCCCCATAAACAGTATAAGCAGTGTGATTGCATCAAGAATGTTCTGGGTTTGGCGTAGCGTGTCGGGAGTGCTGCTTTCACTTATTTGAACTGTAAAAAGCATGCCTGGATATATTAAAAGTTGTAATAAGCAATAAGTTTCACCACAAGTGTTGGAAACAATAACTGGACAATAAAACTGTCCCTGCTGTTTAAAAATCTTTTACTTCAGTTCTCGCACATATCTTTATAAAAACCAATACCACTAATAATGCAAGGCACTAATAATGCAAGGAACTTTGAACTGTCTGCCGTGAACTGAGAAAGATTCGTGTGCCATGATTGAACGCTCTAAAAAACTCAGAATTTGAAAAGAAAAAGAAACCTCAGAAAAACGTTTTCCGAATTTAGTACAAAATACACTCCAAAAACACAGAAGTCTAAACATAGCTCACAGTGTTAATGTTGGGCACATGGCGACTGAGAATTAAATGTTTATGTCATGTTACGCGTGTATGCTTTCATGTTCATACATATGCTGGGTAACCTAATGGGCTTGCTCGAAGGACAAGAGAGGTTTCCGCACTGTGCATTCACGCAGAAACGCTCAGCAAGGCTGCTTTCCCCATGATTTGCAGCGTGGGAAGCGATGTGCAAAAAGCCAATGTATTTCGTCAAGAATCAATGTAGCATCAACAGCGATTTTGACACCATTTTTTGCAGTCCCAGTTCGTACTGGGCCTCAGTCCATACTCAGACCGCACATATGTTGCAGAGGCCACTAGTTGGTTCTGTCTTTAACGTTCATGGTGAAGTCCCCGATCACAATCAGTGTCACTGTATCATGTCCTATTAATACCACTTTTAACCATAATCTACACAATTCAATAAGTTGCAACAGAGTTTTGCTATAGCTAGCGGTGTGCATGCAAGAACAAGTCATTAGACTACAGTGTGGGGCAGTGGCGGACCCATGGGGGGCAACGGGGGCGGCCGCCCCCAAACGAAGTCGACCCCCCCTCCCTTCTTCTCGGAGGGCAATTTGACATAGGTGGACCCGCCGGTGCACAAGAAAGAATGGGAGAATAGTATCCTTAAATATTTTCCGCCCCCTCCAAAACGGAGTTCTGGATCCGCCCCTGGTGTGGGGTATTACTAATGTTACTCCTTTTTGTATAGATTTACAAAAAAAATTGATTGTGCAAAACAAGTGGCATGAACACTAGCCAGTATAAAATGATAAGCAAGAGCACTATGGTGCACTCTATGAAGAATACTAGCAGTTACCTAGGAGCTACCTGCATGCATGTATGTAAATGGCTGCTTTAACTGGAGCCCCGGAAACCATGTGCACATACTAGCGTGGACACTGTTAGCTATAGCACGTGGGCTGCGGCCGTCCCATACGCCCAGCACCGCACAGCAGGCGCCGTCTGAAACTCGAAGCGCATGCGTCATATGGCAGACTCAATCGTGTTCCGAAAGTAGCCATAGATTTAATCTCACAAATACTGCGAAACCCGCATTCTAGTTGGGAACCGGAAGTGTTTAGGGCTATTCAGAACAGTATATTGGGAGAGTTTGGCCAATGGGTGGCGCAAAGGCCGCCGCCAACCAGGGGCAGATCCAAAACTCCGTGTTGGGGGGGAGGGGATGTGCAGGATACTATTCTCCCATTCTTCGTGTGCACCGGGGGGTCCACCCATGTCAAATTGCCCTCCGAGAAGAGGGAGGGGGAGGTCGACTTTGTTTGGGGGCGGCCGCCCCGTCGCCCCCCTTGGATCTGCCACTGCCGCCAACGCCGAATATTCCCCCCGCGGTTGCAGCGTAAACTAAAAGTGCGACACAGCGTCCACCAATCAGCAGACATCAATGTCACAGTATTGGAAACAACATTTAAAGCGTGAAATAGAAGCGTTCAATCTTGCAGCAGCAATGATCGCAACTATGCAGTCTTCTCTGGTTTGGAGTGCACGTTCGTTTATTCTACCATTGAATATGGACGTGATGAAAACCTCATATGCGTGAAGTTTTCAGTCACCAAGAGTTACACCTTTTTACTCTAGCGATGCTAAAACGGCTTAAATTAGTGTAGTCGCATTTTTAGAGCTCATGACCACTGCTAGGGGCTGTTTTGCGGCCCGTGGTTGGCAACGAGATGCTCGGCTATTCATACCAATAAATGGCCAAACTCTCCCAATAGACTTGGCTCTGGGGCTACTTGCACATTAACGCCACCACGTTGAAACTAACGTGAAAAAAAGAAATAGTGCCGCGATACGCCGTGCATGCACTGTCATACTGCCATTTGTCTGCTGTTTCTCTCTATGCCATCGGTAGAACGTAGTAGCCGAACGTCCCTTCGCAAGCCGTACCTGCGCGTTGTTGTCTGGTCCGAAATGGCCCGGATGTTCCGGTCGCTATCGATCATTTTCCGTGTTTTCAAACATCGCTCACATTATAAAGCAACGCGAATATACTATATATGCAGTGGCTACACATAATGTTAAATGGTTAAGGAACATTCCAGTTTGTTCGATGTAAGTGTAGGATGTATATTTCGCAAACGCCAAGCGAGAAACATGCTCTGCTTGAAACCTGGCGCCTGAAAGGTAGTGTTTCCTCAAAAAGATTGGGTCTAGCTCAGAGCACGTGACCGCTTCATTGCCAACACGGAGTTGGCGGCGCAAGAAAAAGGAACACGATACTCTGGCTCTGCAAGCAGAGTCTATACAGTTACTCTAAGGACGGTCGCCGCTGACGTGTTACAGCTAACAGAGTCCAGAATAGTACACATAAGAGGCTTCAACATTTCAGTGCATACAGGGCGTTCATCTCAAGCGGGAAACTCACCTTAGAGTTTAGTGTTGAGCCCCCAGCGCTCCACGTGATGCCTTCTTGGGCTAGCGTTTTCATTTGGTCCGCGAAGGCTTGGAGAAGCAAAGTCATGTTCGGGTGCTTCGCGCCGTACCATAACAGCGGCAGTACGACGGAGCGCCAGCGCAGACACGGTGGAAGTTCGTTCAGTGTGAGCTGGACGGGCCAAATGGCGTAGTTCGCAGACTTGAATATGGGGCTCCCATCGGCGTTCATGGACACGGTCAAGTCATGAGGCCCACAACCAAGCTTCGCACGCTGGCTTCGATAAGAGTCGCCGTCGGTTATATCCAACTTGGCAGAGGGTCTCGGTGTATTGAGATTCGCCAGAGATTCTGCTAAGTGCTCCCGCACAGTTTCATCGGCCAGCACCGATGCTAGTTGTTTCTCCAATGGCAGACCAACGAAATAGCATCCCTTGGACATGAGGTCCTTTCCGAGGTACTGCTCTCCGCACACCGAGCAGGTAGGCGAGATGCCCTGCCTTTCCTTCAAGCTGCCCGCTGTCTTTGCAAGGAGTGTTTCACACGTCGGGCAGTAAAAGTTGAAAGTGACGTCGTCTGGTGAAGCACTCGCAAACTTTCTGAACAGATATTTGCTTTCGGGGATGCTGTTGGTTCCCAACAGTAGGTTTTGTAGCTTAAGAAGCTTTTCTATGCCAGTCCATGGAAGTCCTTCTCCAATGGCATAATCCATAATCAGGACGAGAGCGTCGCCAACAGTCATCGAAGTGCCGTTTCCCAGTGGCGTCACGAATTCGACGAATGGCCGATCGTGGTCAGAGCCCCGAGGACTTTCGTTCTCGGCTGTGTCAGATTCGTCTTCAGTGCACAGATGTTCGTCTGCATCACTTGTGCAGTCTTCCATTTCGACCAAGGGTTGACGTGGTTGAGTTGTGGAGCAAGGAGACGATGCAGAGGAGCTTGCAGAAGAGGTAGGAGTTGGTGTGCTTGCGATGTTTAGCCTATGTGCTGTCGACCTAGGCACACGAACGTACGGTGCAGCATCCGGCTCTAAATATTGCCGATATCGCTTCCGAGTCTTGTGCTTGTTGGCAGAAAGCATCTCTTCCGCCTTGTTCTTGTAGTGCGAAAGTAAGTTGCAGAACGAAAGAAAGCCAAAGCAAACCGAAAAACCCGCGAGGCTCCGAAAGCTCCGAAACGTGCGAGCGTGACCAGCGTGCGCTGTTGACTTGAGACGGTTAATGGCTTCTGGATGGATGGATTTTGTTGACTGCGGGTTAAACCGGACCATGTCCCATCCTACATGTGCTCCCATTTCTACGACAACATCTGCAAACAAACGTTTTAAGCAGTATATAAACATGTCTGTCTTGAACCTATATTATGTAACATTTTGTTAATTTCAAAAATTTTAATCTTTTGAAACCAGCACATTTGTTTTTAGCTATTATTGATTTTCACACCGCTCACTAAACTACAAAATCCAAAGCACAATCCAAGACAAGCCAAAGCTAGCCACAGCGCGCTGTTTGGAATCGAGGCCTAACGTCCGACAACGCACGCTGCTCTCGCCTTACATCACGCGAAGGGCGGTTACTTCGCTTGTAAATTGGTCAAGAGTTTAAGAACGTTGGAATGTTTGCGCTCGTCCGATTTCCGAACGAGGTCGGCAACAAGGTGTACGTTATGCCGACTCGGAACATAAAAGATTTTGAGCCGTCCGACGACGCGGATTTTGATGCGAAGACGGTGTATCAAGCTTTCTGGGATGACCCTGAGAAAGAAAGTACCGGGTTCTACTCGGCCCAGATATTGGTGATGGCAGGTATGTACTACGGCCAGTTCCCGCTCAAAATTATGACAGTCAAAAGAATTTGTCGACGAACACTAACAGCTATTCTCCACGATGTCTTGTAGACACCGAAGAAAGCCTGGAGAAGAAAAGAGCGTCGAAGCGAATCCGCAAGACGAAGGTCTACGCCTCAGAATACGAGGCTGAAGAGGAGATCGACGATGTTGCGCCCTCGCAGGCAGGAGCCCGAAGGGATAATCAGGTGTGTTATCTCGGAACCTTAACTATAAGTGCAACAGGCACACGTGTTTTTGCTTGTTTGCACTGCATTTTCAGGGCAGAGAGTGTAATTTCGAGAGTTGATATTAATTTTAAGTAAATTTTCTACCCATGTGTAGTTTTCAGCTCATGCTGACAGAATTTGTAAAAAGATATGAGGTTCTGCGGAGAAGGAAAACATGAAAACTAAGCCAGCCCAAATGGATTTGTGCACTTGTTTACAACACCAGGATATGAAGGTCCAAAAAGAAAATAAGCAGGCTGGCCGAAGTCGTGCATATGCTGACATCCTAAAAGAACAACTCCAGAGCTCCAAAAGGAAAAATGCTGAGGCTGCTGGCCACCTTCAAGCTCCAATAAGTGCCATGAAATGCTTGTACATACAATATTTTTTTTCTTTGAGTGGTGCCATCATATTGCTATATATTTTAATAATTTTTGGTACAGAAGAGGATGCAACAGGATGCCCCTTCTTCAGACAGTGACACAAACGACAGCATAATAGCTGTGCCATCATCGCAGCTTGAGCTGAAGAAGAAGGATGTGAGCCACTGGCGCCAGCTATAGCAGGAGAAGTGCCGAGAGAATGAAAGGCTCTACAATATAATTGAATCGCTGCAAAGCACCGTTGATGGTAAACTTTGTGCAAGTAAGTATATTTTAATGTTATATTTTGGTGTGTGAATTTATTGTGCACTTTGCATTACGTGCCACATTTCCGTCACTTTTTATTTCTTATAGGTCTTCCAAGCCCTTGCATTGCTGCATGTGTGAACGTAATAGTTACTTAAAGTTTTCTCTTTGTAGTCAACTTTCATTACAGCACTTGTTTATTATAAGTTAAAGGGATACTGAACCGAAATTTCGAGCTCGCAAAACAAGGCTGGACGGATAGCTGGGACGCTGCAAAACCCAAAAACATCACTCGTACAGCAATATCTCTAACAGATAGCCATATTTTTGGAAAAGATGTGCACGATTGAACATGGCCAACGTGACCACCGTAATATCCCCGAGAGACGACCCATCCCCAAAAGATAGCCCATCCTGATTTGTAGCAGGACTTTCTATTTTTCAATAGCTCAAGTTGAACTACCTTGTGAACACCGAATATTAGCCTACCCCTTATTTTTACCTAATGTGCTATCAGTTTTGGGCGGGCAATTTCTCGGGATATTGCGGTAGTAACGTCACGATTCCCATTTCCTCTCCTCCTCGCTACGTCCCATTGAGCTGATGGACCGAAGTGAGGAAGAAGCGAGGCTGCTTCTCTCCTCATTCTCAAATTCTTCCAGAGGACAATGATGTCAAAGACATCGCTTGATTGCGCCCTTCTTTTCCAAAAGTATGGCCATCCGTTTGAGATATTGATGTATGTGTGATGTTTTGCAGTTCGTAGCATCCCGTTTAACGCTTCTCTGGCCTTATTTTGCAAAATTAAATTTCCGTTCAGTATTCCTTTAAAGGGTAGAGAGCATAGCAGAGGTGTACAGAGATTGAGTATAAATAGTAAGGTTACAAGCCTTTTTTTTTCTTCAATTTCATTTTAATGCTCCAGATTCTTGAGGGACAGGCTCAGCAACCCTGGGACCTTGAACCCAGCCATGGTGAGTTACTTTGATCTTGTATGAAAGTACTATTGGGGACAAAAATCCCCAGGAAGCGCAAGCAGCGACTGAAGTGAATTCCTGCACCATCTGCCAGCGGCTCGCCTGACAGACCAGAGAATAACGCATGCATGTCCTACTGGGCTTGCAGGCATGTGTTCTCCCAACCTTCTGCAATACAATGCTTGCCCCACAATCTGGTGCGAAGGGCCCATTTTGTGATTGCTGTGATCTGAAACGGAGGCCGCGACTGTAGGCAGGGGTGGAACGGCTGCGCCATTTGTGCCATTTAGCGCCAGACGCATTTGTCTGCGCCATCCTGCGCCATTTTGCGGAAACTGCGCCACAGCCAATACTTCGCGGCATAGTGCTCCAAATCGCACGTGTGCCAAAAATTTTATTTTGTCTTGGTTTCGGCTTTATCGACTCGTTTGGCAACAATGAGCGCGCTTAGCTTGGTCGGCCTTGCATTTTTTTTTTGGTTGCGTCTACTTTCTCTGTGTTTCTCGAGTCGCCGAGTGCGCGAAAAACTGGGGGTCGGATTCCAAGCGCTACATCACCTGCGAGTGGATTCTTATTCTTTAACCACAAGCGGTTAAGCAAGTTGGCCGAGGTGAGGTCGAGTCGTTAAGCGTCATATTGTCTGAGGCTCTGCGGCCCGGGTTCCGGACGCCAGCCAGTTGAAAAACACATTAGCAAAAGATTCCTTTTAGTGCTTCATCGTTAGAAGTTGGAACCGCATTCCTGCAGGAAAAATCATGATTTCATTGAACTGAAACGTGGTCCGATCCAAAACCTTGCCGGCTTTCAGCTCTCACGTGAGCGGTAGCTCATCTCGGCGTATCTTTAATCTTGATAAACTTCGATTGAGCGCGTTGGTAATAGATTCAAAACTCCGGCTCATCGCTTCAAATACGATAACTCCGTTAATCGTAGTCTGTTGCTTCGATATTGAGTTATCTAATAGGATAAACTCAAAATTCTCAAAATTTGTTGCCCTGTTCCTCCCGCGCAACTGCGCGTCCATTGCTTACACACGTCACGTGGTTCACACATTTAATTACTATGTCGAGCGCGTGTGGGTTGTGCTATAAGCGGTGCTGGTAGAAACATATGGTACTGGCTTTTTGGTTCTCGGCCAAGTTTTCGCATCTGTTACACTGTTATCCATCAACCTAGGTTAATAACCACTCATGTTCATGTGTGCTGCTAAGCACAATTCAATTGTTCCCGTGCTCGTCTAAGAGACAAGCTGAAGTGCAATGAGAACTGATCTGAGCTGCTCCTAGCCTGCTCCAGAATGTAGTTTTAGCTGCTCCCAACCTGCTCCAAAAAAGCTGTCTCAGCTGCTCCCGAGGCTGCTCCCAAGCACATTTCATGAGTTCCACCCTGGTAGGTAATGCTTGTAGCTTCGCAGCACATATCAACCTCCAATAGTGAGTTAATTTCAAATAGGAAAACTTCATGCTTTTTTTTTTATTATCATATAGTATATATAGCGATCATTGGGCTGCACTTTCTCATATGGCACCTATAAAGCAACATCATGGCGAGTCAGCCGAGTCAACCGAGCTAGAAGCTGAGGTTGTTCTAAAGCCGGAAGTTCCCGCTGGGCGACATGCACAGCAAAGCTGCAAGCGCTGCCTCCAGTCGCGCCCCTCGCACCAGACTAAGGCAAGCACTGTATTACAGAGCAACGCAGGGACATACTTTTCTGTAAACACAGTAGGACGCACATGCACCCTTTTCTGGTCTAAACAAGTGATGCACTTCAGTCGCAGCTTGCACACCCTGGGGAATGTTTCCCGACAGTACACATCTTCCCATTTGCGACTCCAACTAAACAAATGGCACATAGTTCTATACCTGGAGCTGTCCAGTGAGGTACTCGCACTAATTTATTCTTTTGGAACGAGATGGTTGGTCACATGGTGGTGAAAAACAAAGCTGTTCAGTGAGGGCCTGAAAGAATTTGTTTTGAGTCACGGATGGTCCCAAGAACATTGGTAAAAAAGTGGCCTCTCGCAGATCATTACTAGATTTCCATATATACAATGAATTAGGAGATGTATATGTGCATTTAATATGATCTATTTATTTTTTGAGAAAACATACATCTTTACTAAGAACTAAATCTTTTAAGAACAACCTTGTGCCACAAAAACTGTGCGAAACTTGCATTTCTTTTAACATGATGGGCATAGTTATATGCACTCTGTTAAAGGGCAAAACTAAAAGAATTGGAAAAAATGTTTGGTATAGTAGGGAATATCAAGAAATGCACTACTCAAGAATTATTAGTGACTAAAATGTATAGAACAAATGTTACATCTTTCTATAGTTACCTATTTACTCGCATAATGAACGCACTTTTTTTCCCGAAAAATCGATGCAAAGTTGGGAGTGCGTTCATTACGCGGGGTAAGATTTTTGCGTCCGTATTTACTCGCATAATGAACGGCCCTTTTGTCTCGAAACATCGACGTAACTTCGTATCTCTTGCGCGCGGCGAGCGACTCAAAACCAAACTACGATGCGCAAAAAAAAAGCTCCTCTCCATGTTTTCTTTCTTGCGCATTTCTTTCTTTCCGCTCCCCTTTTCTTTCTTATTTCCATGCGCGCGACCTCAAAACCAAACTGCGCTGTGTAAAAAAAGAGAAAAAAAAGCTTCTTTTTATGTTTCTTTTTTCTCTTGGTTCCGTGGACTTTTTTTTTTTGCCGCCTTTCGCAAGCTGTTTTGTTTCGCTTTGCTTAGCCGGAGGCTTTTCTTTCTTATCTCCTTAGCGCGCGGCGCGCAACCCCGAAACTAAACTGCGCTGTGCAAAAAGGAAGAAAAGAAAGAAAGCTCCTTTCTATGTTTTTTTTCTTTCTTTTGGTTCCGTGTTTTTTGTTTTTTTTGCTGCCTTTCCCAAGCTGTTTTGCTTCGCTTAGGCGAGGACTTCTCCGCTTCTTTTTCTTTTCTCCTTCCGCGAGGCGCACGACCCAAAGTCCAGACTGCGCTGTTGCAAGAAAAAAAAAAAGCTCCTCTTTATGTTTTTTTTTTTTGCTTCCGCTGGATTTTTTTTTTTAATTTTTTAACGCTTTTTGCAAGGTGTTTTGTTCGCCTACGCTGCCCATGCATTCACGACCTCACTGCACCAGGATAGAAAAGTGCATTCATTTCTCGCGCTGTGGAGGGAGGGGGTCAAAATTTTGACGTCCGAGTTGGGGGTGCGTTTATTACGCGAGGGAAAAAAAAGTCGAAATTTTGAGAGCCGACTTGGGGGTGCGTTCATTACGCGAGTGCGTTCATTGTGCGAGTAAATACGGTATGTGTCAGGCTTATTGCATCTATGATTTTTTGGTTATGGCTGATGAGAATCAACTTGATATCTGCTGTAATTTCTGTGTTATGTTACTTACAAATGTTATTTATCAATGCATTATTATGCTATTCCCTTGATGTAGTTTTACAGTTGTGCACAACATACTGTAAAGAACTCAAAATGTTCCAGATCACACGACCGCGTCTTGCGAACCAGCAGCTCAAGGTCCTTCCTGGGAAAGGCCAACCACTCCTCGTAAGATTCATTTCAGGATGAGTAGTTCTCGACTTTTGATCTGTTCTAATTTTTCCTATATTGAGGGTTTGCCAATTAGATACATTAAGAACGTATCACGGAGAGAGCATTCGAGCTCATGTGGCTTTTATCATTAACCTTTTTAATTTTCCTTCGAATGACAAATCAGACACCAAGATATTTGCTATCTTAAAAGAAAACTACAACGAAATTTCGGCGCTCATTTTTTGGTCTATATGTGTTCAAAAGAGCAGTATCACATGGAACATACCAATATCTTGTTAAAAAAGTCTCGAAAAGAAATTTTAAAACAAATTAAACGATTAGCAAATAGCACCTGGTGGATGTCGCTAACGCCTCGTTTGTAATGCTCGTCTAGGAACCTTGACAGCTAGTGACGGAGGTCGTTTCGCCTCCGGCCACGACGAGAGAAGGGGGAAGGAGGACACTCCCCTCTTCCCGAGAATCCCTTTTGTGTGTTGCAGAAGTCGCTATTGTCCCCCTACAAGATTATAGATTAACCCTTCACTCAAAATTCGTACAAAAGCAGCCGCTTCGGTGGCTGGAACGACTAGGCCATCCTCTCGACAGTGAGCCTCGCCGTAGCTTTGCTCGTCTCGAGACGACCTACGTCATGATTGCGTTGGATGTCACGTGCTCTAAGCTGGGCCTTCTCCGAGCGCTTGCCAGAGTGGGCCGTTTATAACGAAAAATACAGCCACCAGGATCAAAATACAAACGTCCGATTGTCATTTACGGTTATGGTGGATCATATTCAACCTATTTTTGAACACGACGGGAATATTTCAAATTTCGTTGAAGTATCCTTTTAAAGTTCCAGTTGTTTTTATCCATGCTTGTGTCTTGTTCCCTTTTCTTCCGCCAAATTCACTTGACACTTTTTCTCTCTTTTCTGCATTGCAACAACCCTTCTCTATTCCCTTGCTCCTTATGCCCGTCCCATACTCTTGTTTATTTAATATTTGTTCCTCTTCTTTTACTTATCTGCTACCAAGTTAACCCCGGCCTTAATCCTTGTTTGCTTACCAGGATAGTGACTTCTGATACTTTAGGAATGTTCCAGAACATTCCACTAAAAAAAGGAGAGAAGTGGCACTATCATTAATGATGCTACTTCTCTGAACTAACACTTATAGAAAGAAACTTTTATGTAGATCAAGCAGGACTAAAGACACCATTAAATGTTTCAGATTTTACTGTGGTAGCCAGTACCTCTGCTGCTACCTTGTTGGCAACTCCCACAAAGGGTAAGGAACAGTTGTTTTGTCAGACTGTTTTGTGGTTGATTTGAGTCCAGTCTTTTAGCTTTTATTTTCGTTGCTTAACAAGTCATGTTTAAGAAAAGTTTGATCATCTTTTAGAGGCTGCTGTGGGAGCCAGCACCAAGAGGACGCTTCCTGTTAACAAGGGTGAACAACGGCGACCCCAGTCAACTGATGGTAAGGTTAGACACCGAAAGCTAGGAATGAAGGCTTCAACCTTGAAAGGGCTATGTGCCATTAGGAAGACAATTCAAAAGGCAGCTGCAGGATTGTCGAAATGCCCAGGATGACGAAAAATTCCACCTTTCAATTTTTTAGTATTTTGTTTCATAAAAGGGTTGTGGCCAATACATTGCACCTTTATTTTCAGTTCTAATTCATGGCTGTAATATATTGTTTATAGGGTCAAATAATCTAACACCTGGAGACCCTCTTTAGAAATTTGACATACTCTCTGTAAATAATGATTGGGGTTGCTGTAAGTGCACATGTTTGCTGTACAGTTGCAGACTATGGTGGACCCTCAAGTGCTGCACCATTCAGCACTTTGGACAATGGCAGAGTAAGTTTCAGCTTCACTTTCAGACTATTTTCCAAGATGTTTACATTCATATTTGAACTATTTTTCAGTTCCACCTCAAGGGAGGGGTAACTATTTCCGAAGAGCAGAGGCATAATATATATGGTAACACGAGGCCTGCAAAGTTTGCGAAAGATACTGCACAGATCCTTTGGGGGTCAAAGACGCTGGTGGAGAGGACCTATGGGGGAAACTTGCTCCAAAGGACAGGAAAAACCTGGGTGCTTCTGCTCGGAAGGAGCTAACCCCAGAGAAGGTGTCCCTTGTCCTTGGTGAGTGAGTTATGAAGTGTGTCTCAGATCTAATTTAATGCTGAAATTTTTTTTCTTGAATCTATTTCACAGAAACAATGACACACTGGGGCCGGGCAAAGAACATTGAGGTCAGCGGTGCCTTTGCCAACATGAACACCATTCTGTCTGAAAAAATCCAGGACACAAGAAAGGGGTTCAGGCGCATGGGCCTGATGCTGGATTAGGGAGATTTTGTAGATAGCTTAACAACTTTGTACATCCCTTCCTCACTCTTCAACAGAAATAAATCTATGGCTTGCAATTCTTCGTCTTAAGACGCAATCATTCTCTCGATAACATGTTCTGTTTTGGTAGTCAAAATTAGCCACAAGAATGTGCATAGGTACCTTTTGATGCCTAATGTACCAATCCAAAGTGGTCTTACTTCCAAAGTGGTCCCACTTCCAAAGTGGTCCCACTTTCAAAGTGGTCCCACTTTCAAAGTGGGACCTGTTCCAAATACCACTTTAAAGTGGTCCCACTTTGAATTTTCACCTAGGGGGTCGTATTTTGTGTCACCACAGCGATACCAGTAATTTGTTTCATTTTGAGTTTTGGCTGGAGTTGCCCTTTAAGGTCATCCTTGCACAAGCACACCAATACAAAATATAGGCTTAGGAAAATAGCCCTCCCCGTTTGCCTTTGTGCTATTAGATTTTAGCTCGGCAGCCTGCACTGCGAATCCAGTCTTTGTACTTTGCCAGCTGATCTTTGGAGGTCATTGGTTTATTCAGTTGCGGCTGTTTGATTATTTCTTTATTCAAACTATTGTGTACTTACAGGATTCCAAATGATAGCACTGAAGGTTCTGCTCAAGGTCCAAGAACAGAACAAGGAAATTTTAGAACAAAAGAGTATTATAAATAAACAACAAAATGCCATCCTGGCGAGGATTGAAGCCCTTGAAGAAGGTCCATGGCAGCCAAATCAGCCTCCCCCACCCGAGCTGCCAAGGCTACCGTTAGAAAGCATGACGGAGTTTCAGGCAGTCAAGGGCCATCTACAAAGTGCTGCCCTGAGAGTTGCCTTGGTAAGTATATCTCTGGCATATTTTATGTGAAAATTATGCAGCCTCCTGGATACAGTAGAAGTTTGCTGAAACCTTTATCAGAAGCCCATTCTTTAAACGTAGGATCCAGAAAGGTTACAGAACTGGCAGAGCTCTTGAGGCCTAATGTAGGAGGCAGGATGGAGCTCTCATGCAACAATTAATTTAGTGTGGGTGTCCATCGGCTTACACCAGAAAGGCTAGAAATTACAGTGGAATATCAGTAGTTAAACTCTTCATTCTAACTTGCGAATATTTGGAACTAATGGGTCCCATAAAAAATGGATTGGGATTAGAGAAATCTGAAAACAATTCAAAGGCACAAAAATGAGCAACGTTTAATTCATAGAAGGTTCTTGCTAGCACATACTCGCCAACCAATTTTGCAAGAACAGGAAAGAAATAGCAGCAGCCAAAAAATTTGCTGAATGCAAAAATACCTAAGAAGTTGCTCAGATTTCCTTGTCTAATGTTGCTCTTGTGTGCGACGATATCTGCCTGCCTTAGTGCAATGGGTGATCATCAATTGGCTCCATGTGCAAGGCAAAGCCCACTTTCAGCACACAATCAAAACATTGTGCTCCATTGCAGACCACCGCGCGTCGCACAGAGCAATATAGTCGCAAAATAAAAATATAAAAAATTGGGGAATAATTATGATGGTAATTATGTGCAGTGGAAAAGAAGCCATATTGTAGCATCATCTGAAGAAATGGCTTCGCGGCACTCAAGAAGGCCGCCACACCAATCTAATGCTTACCACGAAAAATTCAAAGTGACTGCTTTTTTCATTTTTGCTTGCTCGCTAACATCTCTGAAAAATCAAACTTACAGGCTTTAACCTGTCTAAACATTAGTTGTGAACATGCATGCACTCTTCTTATCGGATTGGTTATGGTACCTCATTTAGCTACAAAATAGTGAACAAGTCAGAATTTTCAGCCTCCAAAATACCAATATGCAATGACCCAGTTCTCGTAACGACCAAAAGCACGTTTTTGATGTTGGAGTAAAGCCTAAAGCAATGTGAAGTGTCCAATGTCTTACTGTGCTCCCTCTGGCATTATGCAGCACATTAGCACCTCAATAAAACTTGCCATTCAAACCAAAAAATTTCGAGCTTCTCAATTTCGTATTAGCTAGATTCCACTGCACTGCTTGAATTTAGGTTTTTAAAATGCAAGTTCCCCTCTGCAGCTACAGCCGTTAATGTTCACACAATTATTTTGTGTCAAGTGCTATATATGTGTTGTAGTTGTGTTCAGGAAAGCTGGGCATTGCATTGTGCAGTTTTTTGTATTGGCATTCTCATTTGCATCACTCAAAAATCCTTTGGTCAAACGAGAAATCATGCCTAGCAATTTACAGCTGAGCCGACAATTTGAGAGAAATGGCCAAAAAATATCAGATAACTATCAAAATAGTGCTAATGTCACAAAAAAGCGACAAGCAAAATAGAAGTGCAACCAAAAACAAACTTTTAAAATCACGTCCCGTCTTTTATAGATTGATAGAACTTGTCTTACCAGGTCCCAGGATTGACCAACAAAAAGTTTGCCGAGCACCACACGTGCAGTCAGTGAGTGACCATATATTAAAATATAGGTTAAAATCATCAAAGGATAACAACAACCCAGATGCCTTTACGCACACTTCGATATCGTTAAAGAGACGTTGAAATGAAAAAATCATTCAACATTCTTTTTTCCTGCTGGAAAATCCGTCAACTTTTTAATTACTGTAATTAGGATATATGTTTATATTACAAACTTTGAGGCAATCATATGCCAAGACTCTTCCATTTTGTAGAACTTGCGTAATGCGCCCGTGTTCCAAGATATCTGCCCCCAAATTTTCTACTTAATCCGACTTTTTATCCTCTCAATTCGGCAAACCCAAGAAAGTGGCCACTATAGCCGAACTTTGCTACATCAGCCGGATAAAAGTGCAAAATTCGTGGACGAATATCGCGGTACACAAGCTGGTTACGCGAATTCCACAAAATGGAAGAGTCTTGGCATATCACTGCCTCAAAGTTCGTAATATAAACATATATCCTAATTACAGTAATTAAAAAGTTAATTAACGGATTTTAGTTAATTAGTTTGATAGAAGTGACGATTATATTCCCATCTAATGTCCGCCGAGCCATATAAACACGCTGTGAAAACCGCATTCATAAAACTTTTCCTCCCTTTATTTATAAATTTGGTGCAGTTAAAAAAAAACACTGTATATTGCACGAAAAAAAAGAATATTTTTCTATCATAATTCATTTTAATGCCTGACCTGTTCCAGAACTAAGAATACCGTAAAATACCGGGCAAGCGCCCACTCAAGCTTTGGAGATAATCCCGAAACAATTAGGGATGGGTGCTTATCCGGTCATCAATTTTACATCTCAATGTACTGTGCGTATTTTCTCAGACCTTACAAATTTCGGAATGGGCGCTTAGTGGGGAATGGGCGATTGCGCAATATTCTACGGTATGTTTTTTTTTTGTTGTTTCATTGTCCCTTTAATAAATATAAGGAACAATAATTGTCCCAGGTTACACCCTCGAGGGACACCAAATGAAGAAAAAACAAAAACAACTATTCAAAATTCACACTCTGCTTTTACGGTCAGTAAGATAACACTGAAACCAGACGAGTGCAGGAGAAACACCATAGCAATATAGCTTATGCAGAAGATATTTGTGGTTTACGCTGTCAGGTGGCTTGGACATGTAGAAGTAAACTGAATCAACTTGCCTCCCAGCGAGGACAAACGGCACGGAATAGTCCAGGAACAAACAAAGGTTCATTTTCAATTAGCCTGAGAATGCATTCTTTTGTTCTTTAAGCTCATGAAAAGAGTAAAATGTTTATAGAACAGCTACGGATTAAGCTGCTGTCCGATGTCAGCTTCCATGTGCGTCTTTTGAAAATGCACTGCACGTGGTGTGTTCATTCGTTACTAGGGCCTGTATCTTTAGGTACATGAGAAAGTTCACTATATGCATGCATGTAGGCTGAAGCCCCAAAATAGGCAGCAAAAATGTAAAACAGGCAGTAATATGCCACTATTCATGGAATTAATGCAAAGCCAAGTGTGCCAGTTTTCTGTTTTGCCTACTTTAGGCCTTTTTGAGTATAAAGGCATTCTTCCTATTGTGAACTTTGCTAGTGCCTAACAATTCAGGTCGTAATTACACAACAGCACCATTGATCTAATTATTCAAACTCAATTCGACTCCTAAAACTTTCGAATCTGATTATTTGCTGCTTGCTACCGTCAATAATATTTGTCACTTGAAATAGGTTTGTTCTAGAGTGTATAGATTCTCTTAATTGGCATAAGTTAATTGTTTCAATTAAACCATGTATAATTTAGTACTTGGTCTAGCTCTTTATATTTTCCAAGTCAAAACATTCATAACTTCATCTTTTTGCAGAGAAAGGAACTCCAAAACCTCGGCGGGACCACCCTCTCAAACACTGAGCGCCTGGTCATGGAGCGGACAGTCCGCAAGGAGATACAGCTGCAGTTCAGCCTCATGGGCCAAAAGGGCAAGAGGTCCTTTAAGGGCATTGAGGCTGTACGATGTGGTCCTTGGTAATTGCTTTATTTTTACTTTTCTACTTTGAGACATTATTTTGTTGTTTCAGAATATGCCCTTTATCAGTAATGCGATTGCCATGCCAACTTTAGCCCAAATGTGAGGAACTTGTGCCAACATTGTGCCAAATCTTGATTTCACTGTTTTAATACGGAACATATAATGGCTTGGGCCCTACTACACGTCCAGATCCTTGTGGTAGGCTTGTGCAAATTTTTAGAACTTTCGATTTTAGCTGCAAATAATGTACTCTCCTATTTGATCTCTTTTTCAGTGCCAAACACGGACAGTACCCGGAATTTTCGCAATACCTCTGGTGCCCCTACTCTGCTGTGGCGTGTAAGTTAGCTTTGTTGAGTGCACTTCTCACCGCACTCTTCTGTACTGCAGCGAAGCGGCAACCGCAAAGTAAGCATCGCAAATTTGCTAATCTTGCCTTGCCGCAGTGCATCCGAGGGCTAAAGGGAAAGCATTCCCCCAGAGCGGGACGTTAAACACGCGCAAGTTTCGGGTATATTTAAAAGGCTCAAGGTGCACCTAAGCACTTCTTTTGAGTTGTGAATGCAAACGCATAAATGTCGTTCTTCGCGCGTTGTGAGCCTGTGCCCCTCCCAGCACTGCACACAGCTTTCGAGATGGGGCATCGATGGCACCGTCTATACTTCTGCCCCTCTTTGCTCACATGGAAGGCATTGTATGTGCCGCAGCTGTGGAAGCACTCGGGCCAATCGTAATATTTCCATTAAATTATTTTTATAATCACCTATCTTGAAGAATCCTTTTCTAACTTTATGTGGCTAAAACTTAATTAAAGAGAAGTGGCATAAAAAGGTTACGTTACAATAGGGTTAATGTGCTCTTACACAGACTGTTTTGGAAACTACATTGCTCAGTTGACTTTAGGATTTCTTGTATTCATTGCATCGATGGTTTAATTTGCTAACACGTACCATTTCAAAAGTTATTTGCTCGTCACTTTGGAATTACCATCTTGCCCAACACTAGATAATGGTTATACCATCAGTAAAATGGTTTGCGAGTCAAGATTTTTCCTTGTGGATATTTTTACAGCGGCTGTCCGTGCCAGGGTCTGCCACCTGAGAGGAGGGACAAGAACAAGGAGCAAGAGCAACTGAACACAACACAGGACATAGAAAGGGCGCTGTCATTGATAGGGAAGGAGGCCGGCAGCTGCAGGTTGCCCTAAGGGCAGATCCTTCTCCAGCCCCCATCGTACCCTGGTTGGCAGTTCCCACTCTGAAGGCCTTCAGAGTGGCCGACACTCGGATGGTGGAGCCTGTAGTTCTCACCATGTTGGGAGTGCTAGCAACCCCCTTCACGCTTCCGGCCCCGCACTCCCTCCCGCCCTCCACGCTTCCGGCCCCCGTACTCCACCCGCCCCCTACACGCTTCCAGCCTCTGTTCCCCCTCAGCCTCTCGCGGAAGCCCCTCCCAAACCCCTCGTCCAAGTCGAAGGTGGTCGGACATCTCCGATTCCCCTGAAATGCGTCCGTAAAGAGTTGAAAAAAGTTTCTACATTCTTACGTACTTCAACAATGGCCATTTCGATCCCAAAATGGTTGAACGGTAACGGCCACAAAACAATCCAAGAGACGGCTGTAAAACAGTTCAAAAGACTACCGGAAAACGGTTCACGATATTGGTCACAAAACTTTCACTGTGATCGGTTCAAGGTATTGGACCAATCTGGAGCCGGGGTGCAAATCATTATGAAACCGTTATTTCTTAAATCTTTGACCAATATATGTCCAATATCTTCGTGCTGCCTGGGCACATGGGCTAAATAGAAAATGTGACTTTCTTAGGAGTGGTTTCAGCAGCTTGCTTCTAGTGGCAAAATTAATAGGACAGGGATACCACTAGATAATCTGTTGAAGCCCATCGAGTCAAATGTCTCTCTAGCTGAATAGACTCATGAGTTTGGAGAAGGCTAGCAGAGAATTAATGTTTTGTAGAGCTGCACCTGCAGCATTGTAGTTACATATAACATAATTTTCAACAATAATTCCATTACCAAGTTTCCTAGTTACATTTTCCACAAGACAATGAATTGTTTAAGGAGATGCGAGTCGAAAAACCCGAGTTTTTTTAAAAATTATCGATTTATGTTTTTACCTGTTTTGTTAAGTTTAGTATCTCTACTGTTATGAAAATAAAAATCAAAGCCGAGACTCAACTGGAAATGGGTCAAAATTGCGTTTAAAGAGCACAAGGTGGCTGTTAAAAGACCGAAAGTGTGCAGTCTTCTAGCGCCTCACGGCCGATAACGCACGGTCGCTCGCCATTGCGGATCGCATGAGGAGCGCGGCCAAGCTCTCTTTCTTCCAGTAACCACGGTTGCCCGGGCTGCTGCGGCGTAAGAAGTAATAAAAGAAGCATGCGTGTGCCATGTTTTTCGAGCGCTGTGACTGGCTTTTTAAATCACGTGGTACGAATCGGGAACCACCATTGGCCGATGCGCGCCTTTAGTGTGGCGAAGCCTACTTGCTGGGTCCGTGTCTCATCGAGCTGCGCAGTTGAACAACGATTCTTTCGCATTTTTATCTTCGTTATGGATGAAGAAAGCCGTAGCAAGCGCAGTCACCGGCCAGTGAAGTATCGCTCGCTGCACAAATTTCGAGGGCGCCGGCGCAAATCGAAGCCAAAGACTCGCCCAACGGCAAGTGCGTCTGCGGCCGCGAGGCCTAGCGATAGCGACGCCGCTTCTTCCGACGAGTTTGCCGCGGCGTTGGAGTACGTCAGTGCCTCCCAAAAAAAGATCGGACTTTTCGACGATGAAGAAAGACCGCGAGATGAAGAGTCTTCCCTAATCACTGACCTAACAGCATTGAACATACTTGTGATCGGTGCAGTGTGTCCAACGTGTCACCGTTCGGAAATGCGCGTCCGGGAACCAGCTGACAAACGCAAAGGACTTGCATCATTTCTGGAACTACGCTGCGAGAACAGTGAGTGCCCCGAAAGTGTCCTTTCGGCAACGTATACGTCACGGCGAGTTGCTTCGAGTGGGGAGGCCAGCGTGAGCGCGGCGGGTGATGGACCGAGCGCAAGCAGAACCTACGACAGCGGGAGCTCGCGCGATAGCTTCGCTGTGAATGTGAAAGCTGTTGTGGCTGCGCGCTCTGTAGGAATGGGCTACGAGCAGCTTGTCCGATTTGCGGGAATCGTTGGCTTGCAAAAGCCAATGCACCACAAGTCCTTTACAGCCATCAGCCGGAAAGTTCGTGATGCGGCAATGGATGCCATCTCCCAAAATCTTGCGAAGTCTAGGCAGCTCACAAAGAGTGAAGTGGGTGGGGACGACATTGCCGTCATGTACGACGGTACGTGGCAGAAACGAGGTCATAAGAGCCACAATGGAATCGGTACAGTTGTGTCTCTTGACACTGGACTCTGTTTGGACTTCGAAGTCCTGTCAAACTTCTGTGTGGCCTGCAGTCGGCATAAGGCTCTGCCAGATGAAGAGGAGGAAATTTGGCAAGCTTTTCATGGCCCTGTGTGTGAGCGAAATGTTGACTGTTCGGCCCATGCAATGGAAGCAGAAGCTGCAGTGCGGATATGGCAAAGGAGCCAGTCTTGTGACACGCCATTGTGCTTCAAAAAATTCCTGAGCGATGGAGACTCGAAAGCGTACACTGCAGTTGTGGAAGCGAATGTCTATGGTGGTGCTGTAGACATTGAAAAGGAGGACTGCACCAATCACGTGGCAAAGCGCCTTGGAAGTGCTCTTCGCAAACTAAAAGTGCCACTGCCAAGAGGGGAGAAGCTGAAAGAGCCTGTGATCCAGAAGCTGCAGACCTATTACCAGGTTGCCATAACAAGCAATAGGGGCAGCGTTAAAGGCATGCACCAGGCAATTTGGGCCTCCTATTTTCATTCTTGTTCTTCAGATGGTGCGAGCAGCCACAAATTCTGCCCAGAAGGACCAGCATCCTGGTGCAAACATAGGCGTGCCGAAGCCTTGGGTGAACCTGCACCAGCCCACACACCCCTGCTCACCACGGCCCAGGGAAAGGCAATAATCCCCATCTATAAAAGACTGACCGATGAGAAGCTGCTGACCCGCTGTGTCCGGGGCAAAACTCAAAATGCGGCGGAGTCGCTAAACAGCAAAATATGGCTCCTCTGTCCGAAGACACGATTTGCCTCAAGGTTTGTTGTGGAGACGGCCACAGCCATGGCTGTTTTGTGGTTTAACCGAGGGCACTCCAGCTTTGAACGTGTCCTGGAAGAGCTGGGCGTGCTTCCACCCCAAGATCTGGTTGTGCTTGGCACATCACGAGACAGCACACGCCAGAAAAAGATGTCTGGCAAATTAACAGCAGAAGCAAGAGCACATCGGCGTACGCTGAAAAAGAAATCTCTTGTCGAGGAGTCTGCCCGGAAGAGCCGTGAAGGAGAAACTTATGGTGCAGGCTCATTTTAGTGGCAGTGGCTGCTAGAAGGACAGTTTGCCTCTTTTGTGTGCAAATTTGATCGCATTTCAAGACTTCTTTCATAACTAAACTTTTAATTATAATTTTAAAATATGTTTTTCTCAAAATGCAATTTTTGGCAACTTTTTGAGTTTGCCCATCTTGTTTTCGGTACTTCTGGTGCTCGGATCTGCATGAAATTTTGCCCACGTTTATTCTAAGGTGTGAGGAATGCTGTTATCTCCTCTAAACCTCGATATTGCTTTTATATATTAGAAAATGTGCAAGTAAACACTTACTGGGGTCTGGGTATTATGGACTTCCCATGTTCGAATTTTTCACGTGTATTAAATATTTTTGATGCACTTCCTACTTGCTTTTCGACATTCTACAGTTCGATTGCAGCAGTATGAACCATCAGTGGTCGATAAATATGGAAGTTTAGTGATGCAAACAGGGGGGCAAAAGGCCTATGCTTTACACTTTGTCATGGTGCAACACAAAAAGTATGCAACTTGCAAGGAAACTAATTACATATTTGAAATCAGCGTAAAAAACTCTATAAATAGCCCATGTTTCGTTGCTGTAAGGTGAATATTAATTAAAACAGTGCCTTCGAGTAGCATCTTCCCTTAAGAACTGGATAGTCACAATAAGAACAGGTGAGGGGAAACACTTCAAAGCGACGCAGTCAACAAAGGTGTGTCGACTACACTTCAAGGAAGAAGACTTTGTGCCTGGCTATGTAAATGGAAGGAAATTTCTAAAGGAAAGAATTGTCCCCAGCAAATTTAAGTTCTCGGCCTGTGAAATGCCAAGAAGAAAATTTAACAGGCACAATCCTGTACCGGCGGCCAACCCCGTCGATACGCCAGCCTCAATCCCAGACAATGACGCCAACAGCGCAGCAGCTTCCGCAAACCAACCCCTATCACTTCCCAAAGTATCCATCCTGGCTAAAAGAGCTTCAAGCACTAGTCACTGAGCCAGCTGCACAAGTGAGTAGGCTGGTGTGCGACCTTCAGAGGGCTCGAGAAGAGTGGGCGGAAGCCGAAAATGAAGTTTGCAAATTGACGAAGCACATGGAACTTCTGCAGGACTCAAACGTGAAACTACAACAAAAAACAAGTTGGAAAATCTGAATAAACTGCTTTAAGGGGGTACACTACCTGGGAATGTCAACTTTTGAACCGCTCACTCAATCAGCATGATATTTGCAGGAGGTGCTTCTAACCATATAGAAGAGGGAATGCAAAGTTTCAGCCCTGTGAACCAATTTTATGAGGTAATATATCCCCAGAACAAAGTAAACCATAGCTTTGCATGGAATCTGCTCAATGAATCTATCGTTGAGAAAGGGTGTTGATAACCACATTTTTGCTGGTGGAATGCATACTGGAATACCAGTTGTCGGTTACAATAAAAAGAAACTTCAGAAAATATGCATTTATGAAGGAAAAAATATCTATAAAAGCAGAACTTTTACACATTTACCAATTTTTTGCAAAAATATAATTTTACATAGTACAGGAACATGAAAATGCAAAATCTAAGTTCATAGTAACATAGTAAATATTAAGTCTCTCAATAGTTTCATACTGCAACGATAGTTTTATTAAAGTAGAATTTATGCCAAAAAGTGGAACGGAGAAAAACGCGTTCAAAATGCTCAAACCTTTACCTTTTCTTTAGTCGGAGGAGCGAAAATAATTTTAAAAAAATAACTATGCAGTGTAAACACAACAAACTTTCTGGGAATACTCTCTAGCCGTTCGTGGGTGTTAATATGGCATTTTTCAAACCCAACCTTTTTTGCAGAAATTTTTTTTTCTTCTGGGTAGTGTCCCCTTTTAAAGGGGGGGTGCAACGATTCCCGGACTTCGGTCAAAGATTTGTGGAAGTTGCCCTCTGACACTTCTGAAGTAAAGAACAGAAAACCGATTTTGCCTGCGTGTCCTAGTTGTTGCGTAAAAAAAGATAAATATTGGCATTCCGGGCACCCCTCAACTCACTCCCAGTCTTCAGGGTCACACCTGGTCGCACTCCCAGTGACGTCATTCGGAGTGCCGTGTAGCTTCCCGTGTGCTATCTCGGAGGACGCTTCCTCTCCCTCTCTCCGCTGACATTAGCGGGCGTTATGCTGCAGCTTAGAGCCGAGCGAGGTCACGTAATCTTTTCGCCGTAGTTCCTTCGGCTGCCACTTGGGGCTGCAGGTGGGGGAAAAAGCTCGACTTTTGCTTTGCGATTATGCAGCGGAATCGTGACATTTTTAATGAAGGAGGTGTTTTCTCTATCCTCCGGGACACGATAAACAACATAAAAATGACAAGATGCAAATTCTTTTAATCATAAAATCATTGCACCGCCCCTTTAAGGACAGGCCCGATGACGTGCAATTCTACACAGGACTGCCAGACTACGATGTCTATTCTTTCCTGCTACAGCATCTAGATCCCGGCAGCAATGAAGAAAACATCAAAATGTTGTTGACCTCCTACTCCCAAGGTAGAAAATAAGGAAGACCATGACGAGCTCTTCCTAGTGCTGGTTCGCCTTCGGCTTGGCCTCCTCGAGAGGGACTTGGCCTTCCAGCTAGGGCTTTCTACCACCAGTGTCAGGGCTCTGCATAACATGGGTCAGCTTCCTGTATCAGCACCTGGGACACTTTCCACCGTGCTTCACACGGCAGGCAGTAGACAAGGCCATGCCACCTGCTTTTAGAGAAAAGTACCCCACATCAAGGATGATCCTTGATGAAATGGAGATCAAGTGTTAAGTTCCCAGCTCCCTCACGCTTCAGTCGGCCAGCTTTTCATCGCACAAGTCAACAAAAACCTTCAAGAGATCGATAGAACTATGCCCAGATGGAACCGTGACATTTGTGTCGCTGCTGTTTTTGGGGTCTATGTCGGACAGGGAATGCGTCTGGCAGAGTGGATTCCTAAAGCTCCCCTTTGACGAGAAGGACCAGTCATGTCCGATAAGGGGTTTCTGATTTCAAACCTCCTAAAGGAGATACATGTCAAGCTCAACATCCCTCAGTTCCATCAGCAGGGGACATTCATGGAGACCCAAGTCAAGGAAACGAAGAGAATCGCATCACTGCACATTCATATGAAGAGGCAAATTCAGCGGGTTAAGAGCTTTCACATTTTGATTGGGTTATCTCTCTCTCACTTGGTCCAGTAGTGAACGAGATGTGCGCGATCTGCACGATTTTGTCAAACTTCTAGAGCCCCTTGTTGCGGCAGCACGATGATGGTGATGTGGACTAGCTTTCTCTGTGTTCTCTTTGCTTTGTGTAAGTTGTGCCTATGTGTTTGAAGACAAATCTTTTCTTCAACTTTCTACCACCATGTTTTACATATGGCCTGTATCAACTCTGGCACACAGCAGAATAGGCCCTTCACCAGCTGTGTCCACAATTGTGCACGCCAACTTTGAGCGGCCCGCAGCTAACCGTGTTTGTCGTTCACCAAGCATCGCTTCAGCAACAGCATGTTCAGCAGCTCAGAATCATAGCCGATATCAAAGATCTGGAGGCAAAGAAACATTTTAAGTGAAGGTGCAGGAACCTCAGGGTAGCAACTGTACCACTCTATTCTGGCAAGTGCAGTCTGCCCAGACAACACACAATATCCCAGGATATCCCTAAAATCTCCTAATCTACTGCTCGGGATATGATATCCTTCGTATCTCCCTAGGAGATTCCTATCAGTACATCGTCTCACGGAATTGGTCTCACGTACCCACCAGATATTCTAGGGAGATCGGACGAGGATAGGAAAACGCACTTTATTTTCGTATTTGGCTAGCTGCACAAAATATGTTAAATATTTAAAATTTCAGCAATTATAAACCTCTTACTCATTTTAACTCGTAGACACATAGCTGGAACAGTGTTTAATAATTTTATATTGAGATACGAAACTCGTGCCAGTTCATGAACGCTGGTGTTTTTGCCGGTCGCTACTTTTAGTGAGAACTCGCTCGCGCAATAGCTCGTCATTGCAAAGTCTTGGTTGCTATTCGTGCATAAAGGACCACTTAACAACGAGTACAATGCCAAGTAATGAAGCTGACACCTACGGTAATGGATGATATACATTCTATGCTCGCTGTTTTAAATGTCCTGCATGAATTTGGATTTTGCATTTCTTGATGGGCTACAGCGAGCGAACGGTTGGTACCTCATTGCCTGGCTACTGTTGTTTGGTAATTCTGGCAATTCATAAAGGCATTTTGGTCCGAACAGGGACTAGGACTTGACCTCTAGGCTCCAGGCTTTGAGTCAGTTGACGAACCGAGAGATAATAAAGATTGTGAGGATTGCAATTTAGGCAAAAGTCTGGATCGAGTGTTGTCTTTATTGTGCGCTACCACAAACTAGCCATCGCCTGTTTTGCAGTCTTTCTCCTAGAATTCATTTGGTGTCATCAAAACTCTCAGTGTCGTGAAAAGTTTGTGTTCGGGCCTCTAACCTAAGAAAAAAAGTTTGTGCTTCTTAACACTTTACCTTGTTAATGTCAACAAAAGAAAAGATGCCAAAGGCGTGTTTGGGCAGTCTCCTGAAGAGTCATTGTTGCTACTATAGCGTTTAACAAAAAGAAACCTTGTTGGTCTTAGGCAAAAAATGGTGTATAAACAGAAAAGAAAAGATTTCCCAGCTAGGCCGGCATATGCAGACCTTACAAAAAAAAAGGCTTGAAGATGAATGTCAGTGACTGATCGTTTGACAGAATGAAATGATGTATTTGCAGTCTAAATATTAAAGTGTTGCTTGTTGTGTGGGAATGGATCGACTTCTTGAAACAAATTGCAGCAACTGCAACAGGTAATCTATAGCAAGAAACCAATTAACTGTTTTCTTTCATAGTGTTCACGATAGCTACACCCACACACAACATGAGCGCCAACACCGGGTCCGTCCTTCTGCTACAATTATAATCCTCACAATCTTAATTATTTCTCGATTTGTAAACTAGTTCGAAGACTGAAGTCAAAACCGAGTTCCAGCACTAGTTTGGACCAGCCTGTCTTTAAAAATTGTCAGATCTACCAAATAAGCATGGGACGGTGCTCCCACTACTATTGCTCGGGATAGCACGTCATAGTAGATGTCTCAAAATGCAAAATTTGATCTTTCTCTGAGAAGCCATCTATTATTGCGAAGTTTCTGGATGAGGAGAATGGCGCATACTCTTACATGAGAGCTGGTTGGACGGTGACATGTGCTATTGGCCGAATGACAGGGACACTGGAAAGATTCAATTCTTGATCAGAAATGGTCAGCGGCCAAAGTCCGAGGCGGCGAGTCCGATGTATTCCCATCGGACGGTTTTGTGAGTATTTAATCATAAATTCTTTAATTTCCACCAAGTGTTATCAGCAACTGTGTGGTTAATAATTTATTTTATCTTGAATCAAGTCTGTATCAGCACAGATGCAAACTGGTGAGCATGTTACTTATATCTTTTTTGCCAAACCCGTGCAATTGTTTTCATGAATGAATCAATGAACAGTTTTGATAATACTTAAAATAAAGTTTTAATAAGGCAAACTTGCGCCTACAAAATAAATAACAAAGAACCCATACATCCTTTGACGGCGGCGGCCCTACGCAGCCATGTGAAGTCCCTTTGTAATCGCACTGCCTTCTGGAAGATTCGGTCAAGAAAGTTTGTTTCTCAAGCATTCTGATCCCCAAGAAATGGTAAGATTCTCGATTTAGCTAGAACATTACAGTTATGGGAAGAGAGCCAAACGATAGCAGGTGCCAGGATTCGAGCCCCGGCCACCAGCATGAAAAACAGGTGCGTGCTGACTCAGCTGAGCTCGTAGCAATATAATGTTTGCTGTAGGCACTTTCAGTTTGGGGCTTTTCTTACTACCAGATATATAATGCTAAATTTGAGCATGGTGTATGACCACTGCGTGTACTTACGGCCTTTATGGAGCTACATCTAACTGCCATTCAATATTCTTCAGCATCGTATGAGCATGCACGCAAGAGGCTTGCTGACGCTGCCACCAAGCCAGACTGCTTAACATGTTTTCCGTGAGCAAGTAGCTCCAGAGATAAGAGATGCTTTTGACAGAAATTGTCAATTTTTTGCTTCTCACACAAGAGTGCTAGTCACTCTGCAATTCGTTTATCTGGAGCCCAAAGTATGAACTTGTCAAGCACCTGTGCCAAAATGCTGCTGCTACCAGTTCGCTCAGGGCATGGATGCACTGGACAGCTGTCAGATCAAGGTAAGTCTGCCGACAAACCATGCTTCACAATGCAATAAATACAAAGGCTGGTACAGCATCATCCTGCTGGCCGTTGTTGATCACAGATATAGATTTTTATACATAAATGTAGGATCGCCCGGAAGGAACCATGATGATGCCGCTTTCTACCGTTCCCACCTGCCTAGTGTGCTGGCCAGTGACTTGTTTAGGAGAGAAGCCGAAATTCTTCAAGGTGTTCACATGTCGGCCCTGTCCTGCTTGCAGACAAGGCTTTTCCCTCGTAGCCCGGTATCATGACGCCTTACCCACAGTCTGGCAAGGCTGGGTCTTCTTCATAGGTCTTCAACTATCGCCTGTCAAGTGCTAGACGTGTGGTTGAAAACGCAGTTGGCCGACTCAAGGCACGTTTTCGTTTTCTACAAAACTTTGATTGTGACATTCACAATGCTAATGACATTATTCATTACTTGTTGTGTACTGCACAATATGTGAGCAGCTAAACAACTGCTGTGATGCCAACTGGATTGAAGCGGTGTAGGATACAGAAAAAAGACTGTCTCAGTCAATTTGCAGAAGCATTTGAGAAGAGCCATCTGGGCCCGTTTGCTCGAACCGCTAACCGCGGTTAGCGTTAGCCACAGTCCCTAGTAGGTACCAAAAGTACCTACTATGAAACTTCAATGGCTGGGCATAAAACAAATCTATCCTTTATTACTGGGCCGTAGCCTGCGCCACCTTGGTCTGGACAAAAAGAAATACCGTATTCACTTGCATAATAAATGCACCCCCACAACAGGCATCAATATTTTGACTTTTTTTTCCTCCCGTAATCAACGCACCTCCAATTTTTGGATCCGCGAGTCTCGAAATTGCGTCCAATTTAGCAAGCCACCAACCCAGTTTTTTTTTTTGCCGCAAAGCGGTCAGGTCAAGTCAAGCCAAGCTGCTCTTGTAATAATGGCCGCAAGTGCGTAGTACGGAACTGATCAACCGTGAAACCAAGTGTCGCGCACACTTGACGAAGCTTGGGTCGAGGAATTGCCGAGCCCCAGACATTCTTCGCCTATCGGATGCACTGATGTCAACAAACAAGCCGTCGTCTGTGGTCCGCTTTCGGATAGTGAAATGTGAAAGTGGTTAGGCCTAATTTCACACACTCCGGGTAAATGCATTTATTTAAGCCGTAACAGAACGGCACAGCGAGTTGCACACTGCCTGCTGTAGGCTGAATGTGTCTGATAGCCTCTCCGTGAACGAGACTTGATCCGTGCAAGCGGGCTTTAACGGCCGGGGGTTGGACTTCGTACAAGTTCTTATACGCGTAGTCGCAGATATACCCGAGCGTGCCCACCGGATACTAGCAAAATATATTGCCTAAGAACGGTCGTGTTGCTTTCTGTGCTCAGTGAGCTTCGTAGGGCGCTTTTCCTTGGGCGAAAGGCACCCCGAAAGCACCCTAAAAGGTTTGCACTTTATAAAGCATGGTTATTGTGGCACGCCCACGACCAGCCGTGGGTGCGTCTGCATCGCTGGAGACGTGCCACAGTACCTTGCTGTGTCATATTGAGACCTAATATGACATTTGCACAAAGTGTGTAAATGACAAAATTTTACCCCGTGTAATAAACGCCCCCCCCCTCCAAACATGTGTCAATTTTTGGGAAAAAGGTGTGTTCAAGTCTCGACCGATTGGCCAAGAGTACATGTCTAGCATGACCTATTCTGCTCTCATCGATGGATTTAAGAGTAGTACCAAGGCATCATTTTGGACAATGTTCATGTTGAGCATGCAATAACAAGTTTCCACAAATAGTCTCTATACACGCCATCATTCAAGTCATTCACAACTGATGATGAGTCGCCACAATCTCAAACGTTCCGGCAAATCTTGCTTGAGATTCCGTTGTGAAAGCGTCCATAAAACCCTCTACCAAAATTTTTGCCGCATGCGTCCAGGAGCTTCCACCCGAGCCAGAAATGGCGGTGCATGGACCGCTAACTAATAGGAACACGAGCGGCACGATCAAAGGGTAGGAGTACTTGATAAGGCGTTATATCAAGTACTTTATGTCTTACATATCCCAGACTTACAACACGGATTCTTATTGATCAATGACAAATGTAGATGGGGTATTGATCAATGACAAATGTAGATGGACATCTATTCCTGAGAGTGGGAAAGGGAAAGGCACAACAAGACAAGGATCTGGTTCTTTCTCTTTTCAGTCTTACAAGTAAAATGTAGAATGAAATTTTGATGGTACTGTATTTGTTGCAGTTTAAGGCTTGGGTACAAGGTAATTCTTACAGCGTCGGCAGCAATCAGGCAGCAGAAAATTGAAACATATTGGCCTGTGCATATGCAGGTGTTTGCTTGGAAACAATCCCGAAACCCTTTGAGGATAGCGCTTGAATAAAGCTGTACACCGCTTGTTGCTTTCTATAAAATCCATTGCACAAGCTAACCTCAGGTGACCCCGGATGTGAACGCAGTGTAAAAATAATTCAGAAGGAAAATAAAATGGTATGTATAATGCCCAGCTTTCTCGGTTGATACGTTTTTCCAACTGTTACGTTCACGAGCGCCGGTCCCGTTGAGCTCCCATAGAGATACATGTACTAATTTCCCGTCTGTCACGTTTGATTTCCCGGTTGCTACGTCCAAAATATGCCCTTCGGCACCAACGAGCTTAAGTATTACCTTAGAGCGGTAAACCGGAACCCACAGCCTGCAGCGGAAATGGCACGGCCCCCGGTTGCCGCCATTTTGCCTTAGTGATCACAGGACGCTAAGATGGCTGTGCCCAAAGGTGGGCAAGATAATATTGGCCAGATCACGGACAGCAGATGGGACATCTGGGGTTGTGTTCCAATCCTTATCCGCGTCCAGTGGAATTTACACTATCTCACTCTTTAGGTAAAGGTCTTGCGCCCGTTGCGTTCGAAAACCTACCCGCGTCCAGCAATTGCTGTATCTGGCTTGTCACGTGACTTGATCCACCGCAATAACTCCGATCCATTTGAGTAAGATTGGAACACAACCCAAGAGGGCCCATCTGCTGACCATGATCTGGCCAATCTGATCTGCCCCACCTCGGGCACAGCCATCTTAACGTCATGTGATCACTAATGTGGCAAACAGGCAAGATGGCAGCAACCGGGGGAGGGGGGGGGTGCCACTTTTGGCAGCTGGTTTACCGCTCCAAGTTTACTCAAGCTCATTGCTCAACGCTCCTGAACCCACGCTCCTGGGCCGCACGCGGCAAATTTTTAGTCTTCTGTTCACAATGTATGCCTCTCGGCCTCTCTGCTGGATTCTTCAAATTATAGTCGAATCCATATCAAAATCTGTCCAAATACATAGCGGCTAGCGAGCAGAGCAATGGCACGATCGGAGTCCGTTTAGGATAGCTCAATCAGCTCAAAGATTTCAAACTTTTAATGTGCTACTCTCTAGCGCATGTTTGAGTTCTTGGATCTTAACAGATTCCGTTCTTGTCGGACATTTTGATGGAGCCAATGGCAACACAGCGGGCCCAGTGTGACGCCCGTTTCGACTTCAGGAGTGGAGCAAGAGCTGAGGAAAACTTGGTCGCTGCTCGACGTGAATGAGTGCAGTTGTCAGAAATCGTGCTGGAAACGATTTCTAGCAAAATAAAGGTACCGTTTTATTTCTCTATTATCCTCGCACAGCATTCGTGGTTCTATTTTCCCCACTGAGCAATATGAAAAGTTGCCCTCGAGGTAGCAATCGTGGTTGCGCTTTAATCGGGTAGATACGCTATAGGTAGACTGCTAGTTCTAGACAACAGTGCCAAAAAAGAATGCCCAGCTATATGGTAACTAACATGGTAGTTCTTCGAACCCCAAAATCATTCTGGAGTAAATCCCAGTGTGAGGGTTGCTTCCCGTCACATGTGTAACCCCACCAACAGTGTTATCAGTTGTTACATTTTCCCAGGTAATGCATTTTTTTGTTTTTTTTCTGGGTCCCTGGAATCAACAACTTAAACTGGTTCCGCAAAACCAGTTTAAGGCGAAACACTGGTTCTAAAATGAACTTTCTTATTTTTGTCGCTATTTTAATGAATTCTTCCTCAATTCAAATATGAAATCAGTTTTAACATATCTCAATTAGTTCTAAAGTTATAAAACTATGCTAATTCCATAACTGCAACCAAAATTCAGATATCACTTCTTTGTCAAAAGTTATCAACAAAATAAAATATTAATTAGCTAATTTCAGGATGGGTTTTAAAAACCTTTCTTATTAAAATATAAATGAAAAAAGGCATCAATTGCTTTCTAAAGATATGCCATACAAGCTAAAGCTATTTTTATTTCCTTAGCACCCTATAATCATGTAAAAGAATTGAAGTGAACAGAAGACATATAATAGAGGCGATAAGAATGTCTAATAATGAAATGCCACTTCTATATACCAAAAATATTACAGTAAAACCTCGTTATAACGAAACGGGATATAACGAATTAATGGATATAAAAAAGTAATTGTAATTCCCCTTGAAACTCCCATAAAAGCCAATGCATTTAAAACCTCGTTTTAACGAAGCAAAAATTTCCTTGCAATGGGTATAACGAACCATTTTTCTTGAACTAAATGGTTATAATGAAGTACTAATTACGGCTACCCTTCAACTTCGTTATAACGAGGCGGTAATTCAAAACTCCACGCGCGCTAGAAGCCGCGAACTCTTGCGCGCTAAAAGTCGCCTGGCAACACGCACGGGCGCGCCGAGTCTCCCAACCTCCCCCTTCTCGTGGAACGCAAGGACCCGTCCGAAAGCAAGATGGACGACGACAAGCGGAAGCGCAAAACAATCTCGATTGTGCGTGCATGCTGTGACGGGGGTGCCTGATGAGGACAGCGACGAATGTGGCGACGACAGTGAGGAGCCGAAGTACGACGTCCGCGCAAGCGCTTGGATGCGGCGGATGTGCTGCTGCCGCTTTTTTGGCATCTTCACGATAGACGGCGAGGATGGACTCAAGATAGCAGCTGCCGCAGAAAAAGCGATCATTCGCTTGAAGAAGACACGGCAAACATCAATCATAGACTTCTTTGCTGCGAACTGAGCCGTAACAGCGCGGAGCATTCAGCGATATGATGCACGGATAAAGTTGTACAGTAAAGCCCGCTTATATCGAACACGGGTATATCGAATTATTGCCTGTATCGAACCCTTGTAGAATTCTGATAAAAATTCCATGCATTTTGAACTTTTTATATCGAACGCGATCGTGCTCATAATGGATATATCGAACTTTCCACGCCGGATTTTGCGCGCTCCTAAGGCATGCGGCAGGCTTCCTCGCAATATGCCGGTGTATTGCGAGAAGCCTGCCGCATGCAAGGAAACCTGCCGCGCGCACAGCGGTGGCGCGGCAGGCGCTTGCGATTCTAGAGTGCTTGACCAGCACCGCGCGTGCATGCCGTTGGTGCCCAAAGCGCCACATAGGGCACTGCGGTGTTGCCGATCCGCAAGTCCGCGTCACCCGCTGCCCGCACTTGGTTGACTTGGTCGGATCGGCTTGTCTCCTCCTGTATCCCAAGCGTGATGGCTGCCGCTGCCAGCGCATGTGCCAGCGTAAAGAAACGGGTGACGCTGACGTTCGCAACGAAACTGGAAATCATTAGGCTGGTAGAGAAGGGGGAAAAGAAGTCTAGTGTCGCCGAGACGTACAAGATTCCTCGAAGCACCTTGAGCACTCTTCTCAAAAACAAGGCAGACATCAAGGCGAAAGCGGGACAAAGCAGGCATTCTGATGCGCAACGTGTTCGAAATCCGGCCTTCGAAGACGTCGAAAAGGCACTTCACAAGTGGTTCATGGACGTCAGAGCTCGCAATATTCCTGTGTCCGGACCAATGTTGCAAGCCAAGGCCAAGGACTTCGCATTTCTTCTCGGCGTCAAGAACTTCACGGCAAGTGGCGGATGGCTTCAGCGCTTCAAGGGCCGCTACGACATCGTCGGGAAAGCCATCTCGGGAGAGAGCGAAGATGCAAACATCGAGAGCATAAGGAAGTGGCTCCAAGATGAGTGGCCCCAGATCCTTGCCAAGTACGAGCCGAGGATATTTTTAACGCTGACGAAACGGGCCTTTTCTGGCAAATGCTGCCCAGGCAGACTCTCGACACCCGCGGTACCAAGTGCCATGGCGGAAAACAAAATAAAGCCCGCATTACAGTGCTCCTGACCGCCAACATGGATGGCTCGACGAAACTGCGCCCCTTTGTTATCGGGAAAGCTAAAACGCCGCGGTGCATGAAGGATTGCCGCAACCCTCCTGTGACGTACGAATGGAACAAAAAGGCCTGGATGACTCGAGACCTGTTCGGAAAATGGCTGACGGACTGGGACGCTGAGCTTGCGGATGAGGGCCGCAGCGTGTGCCTGCTCGTTGACAACTGTACTGCACACCACACGGACGTGCCGCTCAGCAACATCGAGCTGAAGTTCCTGCCACCCAACACGACATCGAGGCTCCAGCCCTTAGACCAAGGCATAATCCGGACATTTAAGTCCATCTACAAACGAAGACTGATCGAGAGGCTGCTCATCAAGCTTCGCATGAACCAGGACCTTAAGATTGACGTCTTGGGCGCAATTCAAATGTTGAAAGCAGCCTGGGAAAATGTGAAACAGGAGACCATCGCAAATTGCTTTCGGCACGGTGGTTTTGTCGCCAACATCGAGGAATCAGATGAGCAAGATGGTTCCAGTGAAGATGTGGATCAGCCTGATCTCCGCGAGCTCGACGAGACGTGGGACGAATTCTCCCAGTTCGTCGGTGGTGAGCCCGAGACATTGATAATGGAGGATTTCGTAGGCGACGACGACGACGTCACGGGAACCACGGAGGAGCTGACCGACATCGAGATCGCAGCCGAGGTTGTTCGGGAGCGGCCTGCCGCAAGCACTGAGCCCAGTCCCGCTGACGCCGAGGAGTCCGTACCTCTTCCGAGCTCGAGCGAAGCCGTCGCTGCCGTGGCCTTGCTACGCCGATACTGCAGTGCCATTGAGGGCAGTGGTCTTGCGCTTGTCGACTGTTTGGATACCGTGGAGCGGGCCGTTACCAGGTACGCGATGAGCTCAAAGAAACAGGCTACACTAACGCAGTTTTTTCGCCCCAATAAATGATTGTTTTCTTTTCGAGAAAGTGTCCGATCAATGGTGAAGTGCAGGCTGGTAAGAGCTGAGAGTTAGCTCGTGACTATGTCGGCTAAATTGCTCTTACATATGTTTTTTATTTTTCCACTTTCTATATCGAATTTTTGCTATATCGAACTATTTTACGATCCTCGCGCTGTTCGATATAAGCGGGCTTTACTGTATATGATCGCTGTTTGTTCTTCGTTCGTTTGTGTTTTTCTCCATGCCACGGTAGTTTGCTCGCGTGGCAGGCTTCTCTGTCGGATTCGGTGGTGAGTACATCCTTCCTAGCTTACTGATTTGCGGTAGAAGTGGAACAATGGCTTTAACGAACTAATCGTTATAACGAAGTAATTACGTCTCCCCCTTCAACTTCGTTACAACGAGGTTTTACTGTATAATAAAAATAGCTTTAGTTTGCAGTCTAGTTCATTCCAGAGAAAATAGTACCAAGTTTATGAAAATCGATTGAGCGCAAGTGAATCAAAAAGCCTACCAAATCGGAGAATATGCTGGAAAAAAAAAAAGAAAGCTGGGAAAATATACTTCGAATTTCAAATATGCATAAGTAACAATGCTGAAGCTTTAGATATCCATCTAAAGATGGGATACGCGCATGGGATGCCTGGTTTGAATTTCATACACAGGGGTGAGACAGGTGAAACAAGTTTTGGAGCAATTTTTGGAGCAGAAAAATCTGGATTTTGGAGCAGCTTAGGAGCACAAAATTCTCGTTTTGGAGCAGCAGTTTATGCATCTTGGAGCAACTTCGAAGCAGAAAAGTCTACAGTTTGGAGCAGATTAGGAGCAGAAAATGTTAGAGCAGCTTATCAGCAATTTAAATCATAAAAAATCTGATTTAAATCACATGAATCTGATTTTTCTTTTTAATCATTATTTTTTCCATCCTGGTTCCAATAAGTCATCAGCGCCGATACGCACCAGAGATAAAATATAAAAGAAAAAAAAACGGAAAAGGCACACGCGAGTCCAATGCGCATAGATGAGGACAAGAAACACAGGCTTGCTGCAAAGTTAGGTGGGCACCAGGTACCTCAAGCTTATACGAACTGGTGCCAAAGCGCAATTGTAGTGCAAAACTTTTTAAAGCGGTGATTCGAGAGCATGAACAGGGAAGCACGGTTTACTACAACCAGACATCGATCGGACGCTCGTAGAAAGCACGTGCAGATAGAAAAAACTCCACACAAAAGTGAGTCACAAGGTAAATAGTGAATTGGTAGAAAAACTATGAGCAGCACATGCACGCTAAATACGGGTGTGTGACCGATTCATTCGATTGTTCACGCACTGGAAGCACGTGTGTGATAACCGAAAGTACTCACGGCGACGGCGCCGTCCATTTTGACGAGAAGATTACGGACACGAATGAACAATTACACAATGGAGGCGCTCAATAGCACTTTTAAGAAAAGGTTTACTCTCAAAACGAAAGAAATACTTAGGTTTGCTCATCTTGATAGCCTGTGCGTCGTACCTCCTGCGGCCAGACAGCGAGACCGCGTGACAGCGCACCGGTAGCATGCAGTCACAAATGACAGCGGAAAGTAGTAGGAAAATCGGGAAAAGACCACGTATCATAGGTATAGAAGGGTACTACAGCTGAAATCTTCGAATCCGGCGGTTGCTTGCGCCACCCTGTACCCGTGCCGTGTACTTTACTACGACGAGATTGAATGTTGCCAACCAAGCTCTTGTTTCTCACTAAATCTAGCGTCGCCGCAAACGTTTTTTTTAGTTTTTGAGTTACTTTGGCGCAGTGTGGCGCAATTTCGACCGATTTCGCGTTTTTGGCGCAACTAGGCGCAGAAAATTGGGTTTGTATCAAAATGGCGCAATTGGCGCAGATGTCACACCCCTGCATACAAATAAAAAGGCATGGGTAGGCAAAGCAGCCCCATGTGCGACAATTGGTTAGCCCTGAAGGCTTTTTTTAATGGCTTTTTCCCCTAGGCATTGGCGAAGTTGTCGAACACGATCTTGATCCAGTCGCGTCCACCAGCGGTAGAGCGACTTGCAGCATCGGGGAAGTTGAAGGTTTTTGAGAATGCAGAGGTACTTCTTTTTCCAGTCACGTCTCCTTTCAGTTTAGTCTCTGCGTGTTGACTTTCAAACCGGCGTCCCCAGCCATCGAAACTCGAAGCGCACAGAACGAAACAAAGAACAACGACGCAGAAAGGCAAATATATGCGAAAAGGGAAAGCTAAACAAAAAGGAGGTATCAAAATATTTACACAAACGATGCAAAGAAGACAGGAAACATCCGAAACACTAGGAAGCACAAAGAAAACACTGAAAATATCAATATAGAAAGTGGAGAAATGCGAATGTAACATGTGTCTCGAACGGCGAAGCGAGCGAAAGCAGACGATGCGGAAGCCCATGGAGCAACTGGGACGCCGCGCCGGGGAAGCCAGGAGAGGAGGCGCTGTCTTGGCCAATGAGAGCTGCGCCTGGAGGAGTGCACGCTTCTAGCGCTGGTGACAGCCTTTCGTCCAGCATCGGTGACGCCGCGGCTTTGAGGGATATGCCGCTTTGGAGCGCGGGAGAAATAAGCGCGGGAAACCAGCTTACGAACAAGACAAAGATGGCTGCAATCGGTTGAGCCGTCGCGGAGCTCAGACGGCTTGTAGCTTGTTCACATTTTAGAGTTTTGACTTCGAGTCGGGTCTGTCAACGCTTCCAAATTGTGATTATTTTCCTATCTAGAGATCGAATTGAGCATTTATACTTTGTGAGGACATACTCTGGACTAAATAAACCTCAAAATCGTAAATTTTGAAAAATGAAATTTTTTGTGATTTTTTTTATATTTTGAGACCTGCATTTTCCCTAAGTTGTTGGTTCATAAAATAAACATTTATATATGACTGAACCTTGCTGTTTTCCATCAAACGACCTCAAGTGCCATATTTCATAACAAAAGAAGGGGGGTACCTCGAGAATGCCGCTCAATAGCCTGAGAGAATTTTCAAACCAAACAAATGTTCTCTACATTTTTTTTTTTTTTTTTTCTTTACGGTATTAAAGGAGGACTCTGAGAGAAATGGTTAGATTGGCTCCGAAAGGCAATACTTATTTGGTGCAAATGTGCGTTACCACGAAGTGTCAGCGCAATGAGTGATCTTCCAGTGCCTAGAATCGGCAGAACCATGCCTTTGGGAATGATTATCTACGCAATGCGAATAGCATCAATACGGTGCGGAGCTATGCGTTTTCTTCACTTGGCGAGCAGACCAATCGAAATTGATCGTCTAAGTTTGTAGACACTTTGGCAGACCTTGCACGATCTCTGTAGCCCAGCACGTGCGTTTGTGTCATGGAAGGCAAGCCAGCACGCGGCAGACGCAATCACTCAAAATGGTACCGAGGAGAACTGGCTGGCGTCTCAGCTGTCTCAGCCATGCCGGTCGTGGGCCGGCTTCTTCTCTGCGAACATGGCGTCGGTGGTGATCGTTGGCGTGGTCGGCGTGGTGGGAGCTCATCGTTCCGCGTAAAAGCGCTATCCTTGACTGTGAATTTTCGTCGTGTGTCGCTATAATAACCCAGCACGTACTAGAAGGAAGATCCACCTACTCGTGCGGCGATGTCGTGGCGGCACTCTCAAGACAGCAGAAACGCCCGTGCAAATTTTGAAGCGCTTCCATTATAACGCAAACCCCCAAATTAGGTGAAGGAATTTTCTGAAAAAAACTCGCATTACATTCGAATAAATACGGTACGCTTGTGAGTATGAAGTCAAAGAGAACGTTGACGAGCCCGTGCCCTTTTTGGCGGTGGCAAAGAAGACACGTATGCATGTACCTTGTAGAATAAATATTAAAAAAAGTAATACAGAAATCTGCTTCATTTTTTTGCAATTTAGATTACATATTTTCAAAAGCTTTTTTACAAATATACTGCTAACAAGATGAGACCTTAATAGAGCCAAGTCGAGCATTCTTGCGATGGCCTGTAAGGCATTTCACATCAATTGTTTTGCACTTTAAGAGAAAATACACATCAGCAAAAGGCTCGCACAGAGCTTTAACTAACAGTAACAATGGCAAGGGCCTCACCAGTCTCTTCCACCCTGCTAGCTAACCCTAAAACGAAGCAGGAAACATTGAAGCAGAGCAAGAGAAAAAGAGGAACATGGCAGTGCACCAGGCGGGCGGTCGTTGCTCACGCTAAATCATTTTATTTTAAATTATTCATAATTAAACAGTCGTTTTCCAATTCTGTGTGGAAACGAAGGAAGTTCCGACATCTCAAAAGTGAGATTCATCGAAACTTTCATGATGAAGCGATCCTAAAAGCCAATGTCGTCAGACTGCGCCGACGACGACGCTCGCCGACTCTTCAACTGACGGTACGGGTAGTGCCATCCTCGTGAGGTATTCGCCCTGAAAAGGGCCTTTGTGTTGCCTCTAGACCATGTGCATGTGGACGTTCAGTATAATGTCTGCGAGACGCAACCGGTACCATTTTCGTGAGGCACCGACAGCAAGAACGTGAGTCCTTGTGCTACCTGAAAGGGGGGGGGTGGGGGAGGGTTGTGCATGCGGACACTCTCTGTGATGTCTTCAAGCCTAGATGCTTAGCTGAAGGCAGAAAACTCTGGGTATGCCAAGACGTCTCGACAACCCCCGTAGATGGCAGACGGCGACGGAAACCACGAGATAATGCAAGCGCTACTGGAACAATACCAAAGGTTGTTCGACCTTGTCAAGAGGAAGCCAGAAACGTACCATGCTATGCCAGACCTCAATAAGGCTATTCACGACTTCGATGGCGAAGGGCGTCCCACGAGGCCAGGGCATGGCCGAAGAGTATTGACTTCATGGCAGTCCTGCACAGATGGCCGGGCAGCTTCAGGCTGGAGAACGCCAGGCTCCACATGAAGAGATTTGCTTGATTTTGGCTCCAGGACCGTGTTGAAGTCCTTACCGTAAAACCCGCATATAATACAAGGTTTTTCAAATTTTGCCATGTAAAGTTTGCGGCTCGTATGACACACGGGTCCCAACAATTTTCAACTTTTTTGGGGTACATGCGAACGCAGTTTCGGTTTCAACCACCATCATCATCACCATCATCATCAGCAACAGTTATTGGCACGATAGCGCTGCCACCCGATTCCTATTTTTGCAGTCAGTCCGTTTTAAGTGTTTTTAGGCAGTTTAGGTCCTTTTGACTCAAACAGAACGGTGGTTAGCCTCTTTCTTAACGTTTCAGCTTTTTTTAGCTACTTTTGGCTACCTTTTAGCCATTTTTCTCCTGTATGAGTTGGCAACTGTGCCACTACGCAGTCGCCAGTGTCTTTTTGTTCCTTTGTCTGTGCCTCTATGTCCCACTTTCGCTGCACTCTCTGCTCTACACTCCGTGATCTTGCTGCCTGATGGCGTCATCAAGGAAGCACTACTCGGCTGCATTTAAGAGAAAAGTTATTTTGGTGGCTGAGAGTATTGGCAAGAGTGCAGCTGGACGGCAGTTTACGGTGAACGAAGGCAGCATCCGTGGATGGCGGAAACAGAAGGAAGCCCTTTTCGCCTGCAAGGGCACAAGAAGAGTTTTCAAGGGCCCAAAGAGGAAAAGTTTGCCGAGATTGAAGGGAGCCTAACCCAGTTTGTCAAGGTGCTATGAGCGTTTCACCTCGCCGTGAACATCGAGCTGCTGCAGGCAAAAGCTAGGGAACTCGCAAGAGAAAGAAGCCTACCACGGGCGGACTTCAAAGCGAGCAAGCACTGGGTCTCCCGCTCCATGCGCTGCGCCGGGTTTTCGCTACGGCGGGAGATTCCTGTTTATCGAAATTACAGTTCAGCTAGCGCGCTCACTGTGCAGAGGCAAGAGGATTTCGAGGGTTTGTTACCCTAGATTAATTCTTGCGTTCTGTCAAAACGACACCGAACCCATTAACGAACTGTGTTGGTCGAATTGACGACCTTCTTTTAAAACGCTGACTGAGCCCACACATGCGAGGGCATGGCCAAGCAGCTGGAGCACAGAAGCACATAAGTTCTGGTTACAAAATGCTCAAGGCTCACAAAGTGCAGAACATCTTTCTCCACACAAGTGCATCAGAGACAACCGTCAATGCCAACATGGAGACTTCCATGACCATTACGAAGCGTTACGCAGTACATGCTGTGCTCTGCCAAGATGGGCAGGTCAGCAAGGCTTCCTGTGCCTGCAAGGCTTGATAAGGCAGTCTGTGAAAGCATAGGGCAGCACTGCTTTGGCATATGCTAGCCCTGATAAGAGAGGGCAGGTCCTATATCCCAGATGCTCTGGTCTGCACTGAGGGAGCAAGGCAGTGGGGCCCATCTTCTTCAAAGAGAGGTGCAAGTACGGTGTCGTCCAAGGAACTAGAATTCGTCAAGCACGACCCTAACAACAAGGCAAAGAGTGAAAGAAAAACCACGGAAGTGCATGTGGACGTAGCACAGACAACCGTCAAGAGGCTGCATACAGATTTCATCGAGAAGGGGATGTTCCCAATGTTTGCGGACATGGTGGAAGGAACTGCCTTCCCACCCTTGCCAAGGAAGGTTAAGGAGCACCCGAAAACGAATGATGGGGCCTCTGCATTACGGATCAGCTTGCCCATAAAAGAGTGTTAGAATCACCAGATGCCACCAAGTGATCCATGCACCTTGACTCTTGCACAAGCTCAGCACCTGGAGGAAGAGATGTGCGTCCAGAGCAGAAGAATGCTGTGGCACACAAAACGTGAGAAAAGAATCACGGCATCACAGTTTGGAGACATTGTGAAACGACAAGCACCCATGAACGAGAAGTTTCTCAGGACGATCTTCTCGGTCGGACATGGCACGACACGTCACATGAGGGCAGGACTTCAGAATGAGGCGGCTTCTCTGAGGCGCTACAAGACCAAGCAAGAGATCCAAGCCTTTGGTGTTGGCCTTTGTATCAACCCCGGTCTTCCCAGGCTGGGGGCGTTTCCTGATGGGCTGGTCTGGGACAAAGATATCCAGGAGTATGGACTAGTTCAAGTAAAGAATGTGTCACAAGCGACAGATGTGCACCTGTGACCTTCGAGGAGGTAATGGGCAGAGGGTTCGTGGAGTTCATCCATGCGGACAAGACTGTCGAAAAAAGCACAAGCACTACCACCAGGTGGCAGGACAGCTTGCACTCACAGGACTGGAGTGGCGTGACCCTGCTGTCGACTCGGTGGAGGATTGCTGGGTCACACGGGTGCCATTTGATGAGGCACTCTGGGTCATCGCTATGGAGCCACACCTGACAGACTTCTTTTTAAATATCAGAAAGACTGAGTGTTGACTATAAAAATGTCGTGTCACGGAGCAATCAACCTCATTTTTAATGCCAAAGACTTGGAGAACATATAATAAAGCAACTTGTCATGAAGAGAAAGTGGCTCTCATGACAAGTAGTTGGAATGCCTCACACTGCTCACGTCGGCACAAACTGTAGCGCGTGCCCATGTCTGATACAGTAGTCACAAAGTTTGTGTGCTGAAACTTGAGTTTGTGCACTGCATATGCTAAATTTGATACATCCTTCCAATGTTTAGCAAACCCACACGCCCAGCATGTATCTTCACAGCCCAGTGTGCGTGTGGTCGTCGCTTGCGAAACCGTCCAAAGCACGCACCATAAACACAAGCACTAAAGACGGCATGAGAGAGCATGATGCTCTCCTGCATTACCCGTGAAAGTCCCGCCAACAACCATGTGCTGTGGTTACCGACGCCAGCTTCTGGCGGCCCACCTGGGAGTGAAATTGATTTACGGTACAGTCGTTACTGATTTCAGCGCTATTGCTGGTGAAATTTCGGTTCCACGTCAAGATCCCCACATGTTCCTCCTCTGGGTGTGACAGATGTCCTCCTTTGGCCCAATCCGTAAACGTCCTAATTTTCATTTGCTGGTCTCGGATGCATGGGCATAATGACGGAGAATTTTAGTATATATTCGCACAGTTTACAATGCAACAGCTTGTTTTCAACATCTTGATGTTCCGCCTATGGCATACACAATGGTATCTCCGTCTGCCTGCCACCCCACCAAACAGTTCTGCTAGGAGACGAAACGAAATCGCTGAAGCTGACACGAGAAAAAATTTGACATTCACAAGTCTCTGTAATGCGAAATTAGAGTTGCAGCTCTTGAGGTATTATTGATTTTACGATATACCGTGCTAAACAATTTGGGAAAAGAAATATATACATATGTACAAATACAGATCACACTCCTCACATTCCGGTTCTGCACCCTCCTCCTCTTCCCCTTTGTACCCTCCTCCTTGTATCCCCCTCCTCCTCTTCGGTACCCTCCCCTCCTCCTCCTCCTGCATAATCGTTCCTCGTCCTTCGTACCCTCCTCTTCCTCCTCCTCTTCCATACTCTCCCCCTCCCTCCTCTGTACCCTAAATCCGCTAAATTTAGCAGGAAAATTGTGACGTCCCGTAATGCAACGAGCGCTACGCCGACGGCAACGCAGACACCGCTCAAAGCGGTAACGTGCGCCTAAGAGCTGCGCTCTAAAATATTGATGCCCGCTTTGAGAAAGCAACGCTCGGTCACGGAGATTCACGTTTATTCTTGCTCCGGATGTAACTTTTATCATTTATTCTTGCTTTCTTGTTCTTCGAAAGTGCCAGCTCATTCTCGCCCCGAGCACACGATGCTTCGAAACTCCTTTGCCAAATATTCGAGATAGTGACACACAGTAGATAAGGAGCTGCCACAACCTTGTCGAGTCAGTCTCGCTCTTGCTTGCTGTTACGCACGCCAAATCGCCGCAAGCATTTCTGCTGCCTCTATGCTAGTTTTTTATTTTGTTTGGCACAAGTTCGCCATTTAAGCCTCTATTTTCTGTTCACTGTTAGTCCTCTCGTCACCTTCATTCATGACAATATGATGCTCGGTGCTTCCGCTGCTGATCCCCAGCCCTTGTCAAAGTGGAGACCAGCCCAGCTTTCTGACATGACGCAAACATGCATTCCACATACTTTGAGGGTACAATGAATGCATCCGTACAAATTGCAATTTCTTCAAGAGCTCTCAACGGATGACGAGGCAAGACGCCTCGAAATTTTCCAAGTGGAACTTGTGTGCATCGAGGCTGAACCAGGCCATGCTCCTGCTGTAAAGTGATGAAGCGATCTTCCACCTTGACGGATAAGTCAACAAACAGAACTGCAGGGTCCGGGCAGAATAAAACCCTTGTTGGAACTAAGAGCAAGTCATTCACTCCCAAAAGGTACCATCAGGTATGGGATTCGGAGAGATGGTGTCCTTCTAATTGCACGTCGTGTCAAACAGCAGGCGCTACACAGAAGGAATCCAGACAATAAGCAAGACACCCTTACTGGCAAGGGTGACTGTCATGGTCCACTCTGCTCTGTTACGGCCATGGATCCCTTCTGGCAGGCACACCACCCTAGCAAACATCCAAGAGCTACACAAAGATTACGACTTAAATCTTGACATCGCTTTGTGGTAGCAGAGGAAAGCAAGAAGCTTGGCTTCAATGCAACGTGCACTTGTGACACATAAACTGAAATTGGTAACAAGACTGACATCAAAGTGCACATCACTTTGTCCAAACACCAAGGATATGTGAACGTTGTGGTACCAGGGAAGCGAAAGACACTGCGAGCGAGTGCAGTGTCTTTCCATCTGACTACGAGACCTCTGATCCGCTCAAGGTGGTGGTACCTGACGGCTGAGAGGCGCACTGTTGCGCTTCTATCACAACATCCACTTGACCAAGCACTTGAGTGGCCCGCTACCTAGTCGAACATGAAAAGGGACATACTCAGATATGCTCGCTCATGCCACCTGTGCCAAAGCCTCAAGCCACGAGGCGGCAAATCCCTCGACTTGTTGCAGCCCATCAAGAGCCAGCAACCCTGGTCTTTTGTGGCTTGCGACATCGTCGGCCCTCTTCCAAGGAGCCCGAGGGGTCATCAGTATTCGCTGGTTGTCACGGACCTCATTAGCAGATGGGTGGAACTTTTTCTATTTCCTCTCCGAACGCTTACGGCTCAAGCCATCCTAGATAAGCTACTGGAGGTGTTCTCATGCTTTGGGTATCTCCAGGCTTTGGTAACTGACAACGGGTGCATCTTCACAGCGAAGGTACCATATTTACTCAAATATAGGCTGATAGTTTTTATAAAAATGCTAAAATTGGAACTCAGGCGTCGGCACTAGAAACAAGGATGTGGTTCGTGCCTTACGCCACCTTGCGGCGATGCCAGCTACCGAAACCGAAACTACCAAAGGCAGGCGCTACCGGCGCCCGCTTCTGCCCGCTTCAACGGATACCATCTTATCTAAATCACTTTGGGAGGTTTAGAGACCGTGCGCACGACGAAACGCTTCGTCCTCTCTCAACGCTTATGGCACCGACCAGTCGATGCCACTACACCACAGCTTCTAAGCAAAAAGTTTTTTTGGCGGCTTTAACCTTCAAGCCCAGCGGGACTTTGCCATGGACGAACAAAAAATGTGCGTCACTGGAGAAAAGCAGCGTGATCAACTCCTCTCGTGTGCAACAATAAAGATGGCGTTCTCAGGACCGTGGAGGGGCATGCATCACTAAAATGGAGATCAAGGTCGCAAACTCTATCAGGACCCAAACAGCAGCGGCACAACCCGCAACTACTGAAATCATCCAGGTAAAAGCAAGAGAAGTTGCAAGAGAACCAGATGTGCCTTGCACGCTGTTCAAAGCAAGCAGGAGGCTGGCTGCAAAGATTCATAAAGAGATTTGGATTCAGGTCGTTCGACGACGAACGTCTGTGTGTCAAAGACTCGCCAGCAGACTTCAAGAAGTTGATCAGATTCCAGCGGTGTGTGATAAGGAAGAGAGAAGAAAAGACTACCACCTAGGGCAAATCGTGCAACACCGAGTCAGACGCCGGTTGCTTCGATGTGCCCTGCCCACACAGTAAATGAAAGAAGGCGAAAGTCAAGACTCGGACGGCAGGTATGAGAAGCAGCGGACGACAATGATGTTGAGCTGCATAGCAGATGGTCACAAACTGCCAGCATACATCATTTTTAAACGGAAGACACTTCCCGCTAAAAAGAGTTCCTAGAAAAGGTCGCGATGCGGGCCAATGAGAAAGGATGGACGAACAGTGCCTCAGTTAAGAAATGGGTGAAGTTGACTTGCAGCGGCGTCCAAATGCTGCAACGTGTAAGAACTCGATTCTCATTTTTAACTCTAACCAGACATCTGACAGACTACAGAAAGCCGTACCTTCCGAAGGTGCAACAGATTGGCCGTCGCAATCAACAAGCCGTTTAAGGAAGACACAAGCCTAGGAATTTTAATTTATTAGTTTTAGAATGTAATAGTGCACCCTTCCTGAAGATTTCATACGCATACGGCAGCGGCCATGCTACACACTTGGTGTTGGAGCAGCAATTGAGTTAGAGACAGGCTTAGTTTTGGACTTTTCTGTCCAAAGCAGTTATTGTCATGGATGCAGCCTCGGACTTGCAGAGAATTCCAGTGGCTATGAAGACTGGGCCAAGAGTCATGCACCAATGTGCCAGAAGAACTTTGGCGGATTTGCACACACGATGGAAGTGCAAGCGGCTAACGAGATCTTCAGCCGATCCGTTCAGCTCCATGGACTCCAGTATGTGACATTACTATCTGATAGGGACAGTAAAGCGTTTAACCACGTTGCTGGATTTCATCTTTATGATAAAGAACTGCGAAAAGAGGACTAGTGTCAACTCATGTCGCCAAAAGGATGTATGCGGAGATGGAAACGCTCAAGAAAACAAAAAAAGGACTTGGTGGAAAAGGCAAACTCACTCAATGCTGTTATGAAGAGGCTAACAAACTACTACGCTTCTGCACTAAAGGAGAATACACCGAATGTTTTGGCGATGCAGAAAGCAGTGTACAGTAGCCTGCTGCACTCATATTCTACTGACAAAGAGCCCCATCATCAAGCCTGCCCTCAAGGAGAGCGTTCATAGTGCCACTTTCAACCGCCACGCAGCGTTGGAAGCAGCAGGCAAACCGTCAAGGCCACAACCCCACCACCCTGCCTTCTCCGGAGAGATTGCGAAGGAGTTGGTGCCTTTGTATAACCGGCTGTCCAGGAAGGAGCTGCTCGAGCGATGCGCCAGAACGAAAACGCAAAATGCAAACGAATCGTCCAACGCTCCTGGTGTGGAGGCGATGCCCAAAGACGGACTTTGCTTCCCGAGAACAGTAGAAACAGCTGCCGCCCTAGCAGTATTAGAATTTACCTCGGCCCTACAGGCTTTGAGAGTGTCCTCCTTGAGATGGGCATGGAGCCTGGACGCTCACCAGGTGCAGCACTCCAGCAAGGCCCTGCAAGGCAAAATCTCAAAGGCCAAGCAGAAGGCACTCCAGTCTTCCAAGATGGCCCAGAAGCAAAGAAAGCTCCAGGCCATCACCCAGCAACAGAAGGACCAGGAAGCCGAAGGACCGACCCATGCTGCTGGGGCTTTCTAGTGAGTACAGATAGTGAGGCAATAATAAAAAAAGGTGCCCAATGTTTAAATGTTGTTTTCTCAGTTTCACTTTTTTTTCTGCAAACTTCATATAAGGAAATCTTTTGTTTGATGATAAAAGTGTTCTGATGTCCCATTCAAGATGTTTATTAACTGAAATTTACTGGGGAATCGGGTTATCTACTTTATTTCCTTTCAATTAGAGTGATCATTGAAAAGCACTGACATTTTGACAGATTGATATACAAAGAAAATGCATCTCATACTTCGAGGTAATATTTCTTTCTGCAATATTTATATTTGAGAAGTAGAAATTAGATAGCCTGAAGATATATACCCCCACTTCACATCCAAGAAATAAAATAGCTGCTTTACGACTTTGTATTTATTTGTATACAATAGATTCCTTAACAAAGAAACACCACTGCTTCACTCAAAGATCTGTAACTTTCAACAAATTTATCCTAGAGTTGAGATTTTGCCTGGTGCCTTTATATGATAATAAATGTGCCCTGCAAATTTCATTCCAATCACACAAGTAGTTCAAAGGGTTACTTTCTAGCCAGTGCTCCGGCTCCGGAAGTTTTATACAGATTGGCTTACCCAGGAAGACCAGCAACCGGCCCTGGCCGGTCAAATCAAGCCTCGTTGGGTCAGGTGGCAAGCTCGATTGCGACCGCATAGGACGACATGCCGGCGGAACTGATGGTAAGGTCGTTCCAGTAGTGCCTGCATCTCCAATGCCCTGAACGGGGCGGATGACCACGCACTGTGGGAAAGGATACCAGTGAGGACGACGAGTGAACAGAGAAAATGCGGACATAAACCACGAACGCCCCTCGTCGGCTTCGTGGCCGGTCTAGCATTGTATATCGGAAATAAATGCCGTTCTGTGTTTGATTTATTGTGTTGTACCGTTCCTTTCTGATCAACCTAGAATCGAGGCTTTTTAGGTGTTTTTTTTTCTTTTTTCGGCCTTGCCGTTTTGGGGGTTGGCCTAGAATCGAGTAAATACGGCATTCATGAACACATGTGCAGCCCTTGGCATTAAGCACAACAGGACCACGATTTATCACACTCCCAGTCGGATGTGACCGAGCGTGTCAAACGCAACCTCTGGGCCAATGCTTGCAGCTTATGCGGAGCAGCACAGAGATTGGGATGTCTATCTCCCCGAGATTGGGTTTGTTCTGCGGTCCACGGTAAACCAATTGACGGGTTTTATCGCTGCCATGCTTACCTTCCGACGAGAGCTACCGAATCCCATGGACCACGTGTTGGCGGAGAGTGATGGGGTGAACAACGCGCGGCCAGCTTGTGCTGATTAGGCACCGCAGCTCTGTTGCGGATAACGGGAGTCTTTTCTAAAGCCCAGCGAAATCTGGAAGCAGCAAGAACTAGCCAGAAGGCCCAGAACGAACACACGCATCGACATGTCCGCTATCAAGCGGGCAACCTCGTGCTGAGGCGATGCAAGCAAGGCTTTCTCGGCAGCACTAGTGCCATAGGGGCCGTACCCGTACCAAGTCAGAAATATGCTCCCGCCTCGTCTGTAAACTAACAGACCTGCAATGAAGAGACGTCGGGGGACCGGTACATGTCTGCAACCTGAAACTCTACACGAGGAGGGAAGAGAAGCCAACCGAGGACACTTGTTCCTTGCAGCAGCAGACATGCTCGCAGCAAAACGGTGCCAGCGGCCTGTCTGGCGCCCCGCCACCCACTGCGGAGCCATCGTAAATAGGGACGACGAAATTCCGGACACTGTGCCAGCCCCGGCTGCACAGGGACATCGTCAAATCAGTTCCCGGCAACTTCACTTTGTGTACACAGGGGCCAATACCGTTACTGGCACCGTGTGGCAAGCCTTCCGAGAAACCTCCGCTCCGCGGTTGGGCCTGTTAATGTACGCACACTGCTCGAGTCCAGCTATTGGTACTGGGGATCCAAAGGTGAACCACATTTTCGGAAAGCGAGTGCTTTTCCTTCGCTGACAGCGTTTTCGACCGAGAACAGAGGCTCAGATACCCGGATTCTCCTATTTACGGGCCGGGAGGAAGCCCCTGCGGGCAACTTGCGAAATTCTGCCAGAGCCAGCTTCTTTATGCCTGTTTCTTTGCCGCTCGCACGGTTTCGCACCCCACTTTTACCACGCGGGAGAACGAGGGGGCAGAGGGCGAGTTCTTTCTGTGCAACACGCAGGAAGATGCCCCGATGTCCGCCTCTGAAGTCGGTTCCTTCCCCCCCAACATATTGCGGGGGAGAAAGGGGAAAAGAGAGGAAGTGGGCCAGAACTGGAACAGCCAGAACTTTTGCGGGGAAGAGAAGGTGGGGTGCACAGGGGACGACGGAGGACTCTCTTGTGTTTTCAGTCTTGCTGTCACGCAAAATGAGCGAACAACAGACCGGTGCCCAGCTTCGAGCCTCGGAGAGTGGCCATTCTCGGGAAACATAGTACTTTCCCCGAACGGGGACCGAGGAAGGTCGCAAGGTGATTGTGTTTTTCTGGCCTTGGGCCGCAGCGAGAGCAACGATATGAGACCTGCTTGGGACACCGCCACCCGTCAATTGACTGCGGTGGCCATGGAAGCCACCGGGAACGAGGTTCAGGTGCAAGCCGGACCAGCTGATCCTCTCTGGGCTCCATCGGCTGCTGCGGCCGTAGCGGCCATGAAGGCCATGAACGCGCCGTTTTTTCTTTGGCGACCACCGCGCCTGCTACCGGCAGCTGCGAGCTCAAGTCGGTCCTGCCACGTCGTGACGTAGACCTCGCAGAGGGGTACAGAACCACCTCGTTGCTATGTGTCGTCGAGGAAGTGGTCTGTGCACCGGCACCCGGGGCCAGAGGCGCCGTCAAGGGTGACGCTGCAGGTGTTCTTGGGCCGCACTATGAACGATGAGGACCAGGAGGCCCAGGGCACCCGCTTTGCCCCGGATCACGATGCCGTGTACTGCAGAGTCTGCGGAACGCTGCGCCTCCACGAGGCGCGTGACAAGTGCCGCTACCATTAGGACCTGGTCCAGGTGACCACGCCGAGTGCCAACCCCCCTCGGCAAACCTGCACACTGCCCTCGACCAGCCTGGCGCAGTGGAGGCAGTGCTGGCCTACATGGCCACAAAGCCAGGGTTCACGGGACAGTGACTGCGGCGGTGGTGCCAGGGCGCTCGTCAATGGGGGCACCGCATTAACGGCGAGTCCTCGCTGACCGGAGAGGACTTCGGCTGTGGTGACACCGGTGAGTACGCCGACCTCCCGTCAGGTGATGAACTAATTATGTTTTAGGCGGGAAGCAGCATACAGGAACTTTGAGGGACGACGGGGCTGGCAATTATTTTTTTGTTATTTTGCTTTTTATTTTATTTGTATTATTTTGGTATATGAGAGCTGGCGACCCACTTTCCCCTAAAGAGGTGCCAAGTTTTAGGAAGGGAGAATATGGGAGCCTCTGGCTCCCTTTGCCTGATCAGGCGTTAGCCCTTTCAGTCACTGTCTCCGTATGTACACGCAAATCACACCTCCCGCAGCTGTGGCTTATATTCGAGATATTTTTAGACATTATGTGGCGCCATCTAGCACCAGGAGCTTGAGACATGAATAAAATCACGCATTGAAGATGGACGGCTCCACGTTTTATGGAAGCTCCAGTAAGTGCCTGTTCAAATTTGGCTTCTGAATGAGTACCATCGTTCCCGTAGAAATAAGAGCGCCGTATTTTAATAGAAAAACATATTCTTTCACCAAACGCAATGCGACTCAATCATACACAATGTGACTCAATCATACACAATGCGACTCAATCATACACAATGTGACTCAATCAGTACTTTGGGATTTGGCTCAGTGCACGACACCAGCATGCTCTATTTATGCATGACAATCAAACTGTTATTTGTTTTCCCAACAGCCATCGAGAAACATGCAAGAGAAAGACGAAAGGCATCGGTGACTGCAGCTGAAGCGACATTTCTAGCGATCATCGACCACAATGTGTCAGATGCCAATTTCTCCGACGATGAGCTGCTGTCATCAGAGGTTGTGGCTTTGGTAAGTTTCCTTTGCAAGAGCTGGTGAGTGATATCAAATAATTTGTTGCCCATATTTGTATTTGTGTTCAGGACCATGTCCTTGGAGAGCCATCCAGTAGCGGTGCTGCTGCTGGTGCTGCTGAGGAAAGTTGCATGTCTGAAGATGAAGGTGCTCCGGAGGAAGCACCGATGAAACGGGAAAAAACAGTGAACTAGGTGTCAAGAGACTTCAATCCGGGAAGCATGCTCTGCACTCATGTCGAAATGGAGTATCACTCCCCAACTAAACCTTTGGAATATTTTGTCCAGTACCTTCCAGACGAAGTTTCTAAGGATCTCGCGGAGTACACGAACAGATGTTTTTTGGGATGATGACGTACATGGCTCTCCTAAAGTTTCCCAGGATTCGTATGTACTGGAACCCCAGAACACGAATCGCAGTGGTAGCAGATGCTATGCCCATCAACAGATTCAAACTCAGGTCCGCTGAACACATCACAGATGCAAGCACTCGGGATCCGAGTAGCACCGACAAGTACTGGAAAGTGCACCCACTCATCGACAAAGTGAAGCGCCACTGCTTGGAGCTTGACGTGCTTGAACACTCAAGTGTGGACGAGCAGATGATTCCATTCACGGGAACAAGGTTGCCGCAAAGCAAGTTATCAAGTCCCAGCTAAATCCGGAAGGTGTGAAAGTGTTTGTACGTTGCAACCATGACGGACTTGCCCATGATTTGGAGATTTATCAGGGCAAAGGCACAGGTGTTGACACCACTCATGCTCACCTAAAGCTAGGGGCGTCAGTTGTAATGAGGCCTCGAAGCAATGCCGACGCACAAAAACCTAAAATTATTTTCGTGCTTTCCGCCAAACGTCATCCTGACTATAAGAGCTGGCCTCAAAAGGCACGCAAAGACGTGTTTCGACTACGAACTTCCAGGAGAAGTTGTTCGGCGAATTGGCACAGCTGAAGCCTACAAAGCTGACAACGAACCATTGACATCGGCAGATTTAGGTGACTTGAGTGCAGTCACCATCGAGGAAGAACTCTTCTTCTTCTAGACTGTTCCGTTAAACTGTTCTTGAAGACAAAGCAGTCATTATTTCCGTGTTAAAATTAACAAGTACCCGTTTCTTATTCATACTTTTGTACTTACTGCCTATAGTCGTTTCCCAAATAAAACATTACAAATAAAAACCATCCTAGTTGCTTTTCACTGTAAGTTTAACCTCTCAAAATACCTGAGAAATGATTATTTGAGGTTCACTTAATTTAAAAGGGTTTAAAGCGGACGCAGATCTTGGAAATTGAAAAAAATCGCAAAACGTCGATTTTTCAAAAACAGTACTTCAGGACTCCTTATATATCTGACCTTGTCTCAGCTAATTCTCGTGGTCTAATTCAACCTAGAAGTACGAAAAAAAACGTAATTACCAGTGGCTAGTGAGTCCCAAATGAGCGCGGAGACGCGAAATGTGGCTCAACTTCGGGCGCATGGTGCTCAGCCGCCGCCGCTCCGATAGCGGCCATCTTGGTTTCATTTTGTAGCTTGTCTTCCCGGCCACGTTTTCGCGCCTTTTTCGAAGAGAGAGACCTTCTTGAACCGGACCTGTCGTGTGTTCACTGAGTCACAAAAGTCGGCAGCCGATTGGCTACACAGCTCACGTGACGTAGCGCGCTTACGCTATTGGTGAAAGCGCGCGCCTCCTCTCCGATTTCTCCTTCCTCCTCGCTCTCGCGCGATCCCCTCCACGGCGTCGTCGTCAGCGTCGTCTGCTTCTCGTTTCGTTTGCTTTGTTCGCTTCGACGACAAGCAAGTTCTCTTCGTTTCGCTTCTCGCTATTGCTGATTTTCTTGGTTGTTTACCTCACCTTTCGTTGCATTTACGAAAGAAGTGATGGCCAGGGATAAGCGATTGAAGTCTAGTACGCGTCGTGCGTTCGGAAAGCAGCGACGCCGTCCACCGAAGAGAACGCCCAAGTTATCCCAAGATGCGGCGGCGGCGGAATGTTCGGCCATCCAAGTAGATCGTCCGCGATCACCCTCCGCATCAGCTGCCCGATCGCCTGATCAAGTTTGTGCTCAACCCAGCCCCGCGGCGAGTACGTCCCATCGAATCGACACGAGGTTCTACACGCCCGAGGAGAATGCGCAGCGTTCGGAACGCGCCAGCGATGTCAAGCGTGACATCGAGAACAAGTCGGCAACTCAACGGAAGTTCGATCTTCTAGACGTGAACTTCGCGGATGTCGACGGAGGTGCGGGCACCGACTTTGTCGTGGTCGACATGGCAGTTTTGGAAGGTCTGTTCGCTAAGACCACGTGCGGGGAGTGCGGCATGCCCGTGAAGTTGACGAAGTCAGCTAGGCAGTATGGGCTGGCTGTGAAGCTAGAACTCTCGTGCACCGGGTGCGACCTCCGCGAGGCCCGTTTTTCGTCGCCGAGGGTCGAAGGAGCAGCGAACATCACGCCTTTTGAAGTGAACCTGAGGGCCCTGAAGGGCATCCAATCCATTGGGAAAGGTGTGACTGCACTTTCGGATTTCTGTGCCTGTATGAACCTGTCGCACAGGGGCCTCCACCACAAGACGTTCCAGGGGCACCTGCGCAAGGTGGTTCGTGTGTGCGAGTCCATTGCGGCAGCATCTGAAGCTGCAAGTGTTGAGGTCATCAAGGAGCTCTACAGCGACCTTCTGCAACCTGTCAACAACATTGACGTCATCTTCGACGGCACATGGATGACCCGGGGGCGATCTTCCCACATTGGAGTGGGGTGCATTATTGAAATGTACACGGGCCTGGTGATCGACCACGTCGTCCTTTCTAACTTTTGCCTCGGCTGTTCCATCGGACCCAAGGCTTCTGAGGAGGGCTACGCCGAGTGGCTTGCAGAGCACGAGTGCCAAAAGAATGTTGACTGCAGTGCCGGACGCATGGAGGTGGAGGCAGCACTTGTGATGTTCAGGCGCTCGCTTTCAAGACATGGGCTGCGCTACACGACCGTGCTCTCCGACGGAGACAGCCGCACCTTTCATGCACTCACTGAAGAGAAGGTGTATGGTTTTGTGCCCATAGAAAAGAAGGACTGCCTCAACCACGTGCACAAACGAATGGGTGCTGCTCTGCGCAACGTGGTTGAAAAGAGAAAAGCACAGGGTGAGGCACTTGGTGGAAGAGGCAAGCTCACCCAAGACAAAATCAAGAAGATAACACAATACTATGGGTATGCCCTCCGAAGCCACAGCCACGATGTGCCTGAGATGAAGAAGGCTGTGCAAGCGACCCTCCGGCACATGTGCTCGACGGATGGTGCCCCTGACCACAGCCTCTGCCCCAGTGGAGCAAGTTCCTGGTGCAAGTACAATCGTGCCCAAGCAAACAATGAAGTGCCACCAGCACACAAGGCTCCGCTGCCTGATGCGGTTCGAGCAGCACTAGAACCAGTGTTTGCTCGGCTAAGTGACGAGAACTTGCTGGAACGGTGTTCCGACGGGAAAACTCAGAATGCGAGTGAGTGTCTACACTCTGTCATCTGGGCGCAGACGTCCAAGAACAGCCACGCATCACTGCTCAGCGTGACCAGAGCTGTTGCCGAAGCTGTAGCAGTCTTCAACCAAGGCAGGAGGGAGACCAACGAGAGTGTAGCTTCTGGGCTGGGCTACGCTTCTGGCAACTGCCTCACTCGACGAAGCCTGGAGAAAGACCAGCAACGGCTCCTGAAGTCAAACAAGGTGTTCTCGGACAGCCAAGCCACAAGGAAGAAGCTCTCCAAACGGCACAGGTTGGAGAAGTCCGACGACTACAGCCCGGGACAGCTTTGAACCTAGACAACGCGCGGCGTTGAGCAAAAAACGGCTCTTCTTAGAGCCAACCATTTTTGTTTATGGAATTATATCCTCACTGAGCGCACGTCAGCTCCCGTTGTCTCCAAGCTTATCAAGGTTACTTTCATACTATTGCTACAGGCTCTTATTTCAATATTCAAATGCTCTATCAAGAAAAGAAAATTAAAAAAATTAGTGGATTATGGAACCTGGAGAGTCGTCTTGCGTAACTTGCAATATCTTCAGTTTCAAAAGACATACCTAAAAATGACTTACAGATATGAAAGCAGAAAGAACAGATGCACATGTGAGGGAAATATTGTTGCAGTACAGTCTACACCCGTTACAACGGATCCGCAACAACGGACTTCCGGTTACAACAGACTATTTCTGTTTGTTTGTTTGGTCCCCATGCATTTTCAATGAAGCCCACTCCGCCAATAAAAGACCCGGCTATAGCAGACTTTCGGCTACAACAGACTAAATTTGGGCGAAAATTGCTCGCCCTGAGCGTCAATAGCGGACTTACGCCCTTACGCGGTGCCGACACCAATTTTCGTTTTTAATGCGAATAGCATTCTTTGGATACTTCACGCACTTTTCGTCTATGTATCTATCTATCTATCTATCTATCTATCTGGCTATCTAACCTCTTACGCCGCGGGTCGATAAATAAATAAAAAAGACCGGCGCCGGCGGGATTCGAACCGTTGACCCTTTGATCAGCAGGCAGACGCGCTAACCACAGAGCTATGAAGGCAGTCATTACCAAGCACTCTAAAACACTTGTTCATATCTTTACCATGCGCATCAGGCAGAATGTCCATGCACGACGAGGACTGCATTCCTGCTCTCGTGAGGCTTAGCACTGAGAGCGGAGTGAGCCCCTCGTGCATGGAACGCACGCGCACCGGTAGCTGTGACAGCGCTGCAAAGCGCGTCCTATGGTAAAGATATAAACAACCGTTTAGAGTACCGTTGGTTGAGACTATGCTTCGTTTCAGGTTGGGTCCAGACGCAGCCGATGCTACAAGCACGAGCGTGTGGCCCTGAACAGTGCCTGTACTGCACGAGCGCGCGTGCTTGGCAGGGACGCTGGAAGCCCGGAGCCTCGCGCTTGTAGCATCGGCTGCGTCTGGACCCAAGCTGAAACGAAGTATAGCTGAGACGCCAGAAAGTCTGGTCGGTACCATTTTGAGTGTTTGTGCGATGGCGCGTGCTTTGCTCGCCTTCCTAAGTGACACAAACGCACGTGCTGGGCTGCGGAGATCGTGCGCAGGGCTGTGAAAGTGTCAACAAATTTAGAATCGCCTCAAGAGTGGGCTGGCGCATCTAGAGTGTGCCGGCCACCTGACGAACGCGCATAACTCCGCACCGTTTGATGCTATTCGCATTAACGTAGATAATCATTCCCAAAGCGGGATGGGTTCTGCCGATTTTTGGTTTGCTTTTACGAGAAGGAACTCACCAGATGGCTTACCCGAAAATAGGGTCGACCACGAAAATAGGTCGACCCCTATTTATTGAGCCCACCGAGAATAAAAAAAAAATTCGAATATAGGTTCGACCATTTTTTTTTCTAGAACAGGGAAAGTTAGGGCAAAAGAAGGAAACAAATTTTTATTTACTGCACTCTCAGCTAAATCACAGGGCGATGTCAAAAACTTAATCATCGTCAGAGCTTCCGGACAATGTCATCCTCATCCGAAGCTTCGCCAGCTTGGTAGACATCCTCGCAAATTCGCTACGCAATACCTCACTGACACCGTTGTAAAATGACGACAAGAAAGAAGGTGGAGACAGGGCCATGGCGAACGAAAGAGCAAATACAAAGACGCGAGCAACGCCAACGCTGAGAGTCCCGTGGGCAACACGCGAGCCGCCGAACAAATCAACAGATACTTTCTTCTCTTTTTTTTTTTTTTTTTGTGCGCGTTTGCGAGGACATGGGGTTGGAGGGCAAAGTGCATGGCGCATCGCGTTCCTCTTCCTCCCTTCCCTGCCCAGCGAGGGGGGAACGCGATGGCTGAAACCCGACGCTCCGAAGGAGTGTGAAGGATGTGCGACCGTGGCCGCGGCGCGCGGCTGTCGGCTGTTGTTGTTTCGGTTGTTTTGTGCATCAAAAGCTTTTGAAACATGCCGCGCGCTCTCTACCGCGACGCCGGCTAGGTGATTGATAGCTCCAGGGTTTCAAAATTTGGTCCCGAATGTAGGTCGAAATTAACTTTGGACGCGATTATAGGAAATTCGACCCTTAATTTTTGACAACATTTTCCGAAAAAAAAAAGGTCGGCTTATATTCGTTGAATAAACATGGGTACTCGTCATGGCAGCAATGTCGGCGCGGAACCGGTCATTTGGCGTAGCCGAGCCAAGCCAGGGACGGTGCAAAGTAGCCATTTTTCTCTTCGTGCCGCCTGCGACCGAGTAAGCAATGGCTGGTTGTAAAAGAAAGCAAATTTCGCTCTCCGACAAGTTAAGCATCATAAATGCAGTCGACAATGGCGAAAAACAGGCCGACATCGCGAGAAGAATGGGCCTGTCAAAGCAAACGGTGAATTCTATCGTGAAAAACAAGGACGTCGCCGAAAAACGTGACTCCGGCGAGTTGCAAGAAAAGCGCTTTCGAATGCGGAAAGCGGCGCACCCGGAGGTAGAGTCGGCTCTCTTGATGTGGCTACGGGACGCGCGTGCTCGCGGAATTCCCGTGAATGGACTTCTGCTCAGGAGCAGGGCTGAACAGCTCGCTGCGATTTTGGGACACGGCGACGTCACCTTCAGCGAGGGTTGGCTTAGCCGGTTCAAGGCACGCCATGGTGTTGTGTTCAGCGAAATGTGTGGGGAGCGCGACAGCGTCGACCAGACCGTTGTCTCCGAGTGGCAAAAAATCGGCTGCCTGCACTCCTCGCCAAATACGAGGACAGGAACATTTTTAATGCAGATGAAAGTGGACTCGTATACAAAGCTAGGCCTAGCAAGACGTACACTTTCTCCGGAGAAAGGTGTCACGGTGGAAAGTGCTCGAAAGAGCGCTTGTCAGTTCTTTTCTGCTGCAATATGGACGGTTCTGAAAAGGTGAGGCTCCTGCTCATCGGCAAGTCCAAACGGCCGCGTGCACTGCGTCAGATGCAAAGCCTGTCAGTCGACTGGGAGGCGAACAAAAAGCATGGATGACCAAGGTTTTGTTCAACGCGTGGTTGGTGAAGTTTGACCGGAAGATGGCCAAAGAGAAAAGGAAAGTTCTGCTGTTTCTCGACAACTGCTCCGCGCACATGCAACCCCCGGTACTCGAGGCGACAGAGATAGCGTATTTTCCTCCAAACGCGACGTCAGCACTGCAGCCCATCGACCAGGGTGTGGTGCATTCCGTGAAGGTTGCGTACAGGACCCGCCTTACGGAGCGCCTGCTCTTTGATATGAACGCAAAGCGGGAGACGAAAATTGACGTGAAGTTTCCCGTTGAAGTTCTGCCAGCAGTTTGGGCTCAGCTCAAGCGCGACACGATCCGCAACTGCTTCCGAAAGGCAGGCTTTTGTAGGGAAGATGACGCCCCTACCACTCCCAGCGCTGAGCCACAAGAGCCATGTGTGCCAACTGTGTGGCCCCAAATTCAGGAAGCTTTTGGGGCAGAAGACTTCGCTGACTTCGTCAGTTTTGATGATGACGTCGTTAACACCGAGGACCTCACCGACGACGAGATCGTGGCGCAAGTCAGGAACTGCTCTGACCCGCAATCAGAAGAGGACAGCAGCGAAGAGGCGGAAGCTCCCGTAAAGCTGACGAGTTCTCAGGCCCTAGAGCACATCGAAGCTTTGAAAGGTTATTTTGTGCAGCAACAGCATGACTGCTCGGCAGAAGTTCTGCAACTGACGCAAATGCAGCACAAAGTGACCGCGGCTTCACTTGCAGGAGCCAGGCAGGCCCTGATCACTCAGTATGTTGCGCATTAAAGAGAAGCCACGTTCGTGAAGTGTTCGGCATTCATTATTCCCACGCATGCGTAGCTCCAGTTTGATGAAAAAGGTAAGAATTGCTTTAAGTGGCGGCGTCCATTGAATGAAATTTGACGCTGGCCGTGTGGCATCCAACTGGTTTTTTTTTGTTCGGTTTCTTAGCCGCACTTTGTCAGGTTAGTCAGATATTTCATCAGCTATTTTATTCACCACAATGCAGCGATTAAAAAATGCAGAAACTCTTGGTGTGTGTGGAGGGGGAATGCAGTATGTGAAGCTGCGATCGGCGGTCGGAATTTGATGAATGGGTTTCGGGCAGACTTACAATGGCGCGAAGCGAAGTGCTTAAGGGAGGAAGTGGCTTCTTAAACTTTTTTTTATTTATTGGCCTATCTCCTTGATATTTGGCATGGTTATGTGGTTTGTTCTGCTGATTTCAGAAATGCAATCAGATTTCCGATATCTGTCTTTGGTAAAAAGTTACAGACATAATTAAAATACTAATTAGCCCATTTCTTACGGGGTTTTAAAACACTTTCCGATCAAAATATTTTTTAAAATTGGTGTCAGTTGGTTCCCAAAGATATGCCATGCAAGCTAAAGCTATTTTTATTTTTAAGACCAAATAATCTGCAGAAAAAACACAAAACTAATTGGAGGCCATAAAATGAAGGCTGTAACAATGCCCAATTATGGAATATTAGTGTTATCATAACAAAAATAACATAATAAAAATAGCTTTAGCTTGCAGTTTAGTTATTCCTAAAGAGAATAATACCAAGTTCATAAGAATCGGCTGAGTAGAAGTTTATAAAAAACCCCGTAAGGCCGGAGCATATGGTGAAAAAAATGAAGCTGAGAAAATCGACTTTGAAGTTTGAACATGCATAAGTCTGGGTGTTTTGACCTCAGACAGACAGAATCTGTCTAGTTTGAACTGTGGACAAGGGGGAGACACGTGCCCAAGAAGCAGCCCGATAAGCAAAGGATTTTTAGCCCTGAGGAGGGCTTTTTTGGGGGTGGCGTCAAAAACGCTGGCTCAGGTGAGGCTGGCTGGTCCTCAAAGAAGCCCGGGACTGTAGTCTTGCGCTGTGTCTGCCCTGTGCCTTGTGGAGAGCTGCTTCTTCATGCTGTCGCTGTCCAAGAACACCTTGTTGGCCTTGTGGAGTCTCCTGTCATCCTTTTCGATGCTCCTCCTGATGAGAGCGCTGCCAGCGGTGTAGCCCAGGCTTGCCACCACACTCTCGTTGGTCTTCTTCTGACCCTGATTGAAGACGCTCACAGCTTCGGCAACAGCCCTCTGTACACTGAACAGTGATGCGTGGGTGTTTTTTGAAGTCTGCGCCCAGATGACGGCGTGCAGACTTTCACTTGGGTTCTGAGTTTTGCCGTCGCTGCACCGTTCAAGCAAGTCTTTGTCACCGAGCCTGGCGAACACCGGTTCCAGTGCTTCTCGAACGAAGTCCGGGAGGGCGTTCTTGTGGCCACGTGGCTGCTCTCTGTTGGCCAGAGCTCTGTTGTAGGAGCACCATGAGTTTGCACCCTCGGGACAGAAGCTGTGATCAGGAGACTCATCTGTGGATGACATGTGTCGAAGGGTGGCCTGCACTGCCCTCTGCATTGCCGGAACGTCGTGGCTGTGACTGCGCAGGGCATAACCATAGTAATTGGTTATCCTCTTGATCCTGTCTTGAGTCAGCCTTCCCTTGCCGCCCAGTGCTTCGCCTTGGGCCTTCTTCTTGTCGACAAGTGTGCGCAAAGCCGACCCCATGCGCTTGTGGACGTGATTGAGGCAGTCCTTCTTCTCAATCTCCACGAACCCGTACACTGCATCCTCTGTCAAGGCATGATAGGTCCTGCTGTCTCCATCAGAAAGGACCGTTGTGTAGCGTAGGCCGTGCTTCTCGAAGGACCTCCTAAACATTATCAACGCTGCCTCCACCTCCATTCGCCCAGAGTTACAGTCAATGTTCTTCTTGCACTCTGGCTTGTGCTCTGAAAACCATGCACTGTACCCTTCATCCTCAGGCTTTGGGCCAAGAGAACAGACCAGGCAGAGGTTGCACAAAACGACGTGGTCGATCACAAGTCCAGTGTAGACCTCCACAATGCAGCCAACTCCGATGTGGGATGTGCGACCCCGCTTCTTCCAGGTGCCGTCATACATCACGTCGATGTTGTTGGCCGGGTTGAGGAAGTCCGCATAGAGCTCCCTCACAACTGCCACACTCTCTGCTTCACAGGCGGCTGCTGCCAGCTCACAGGCTTGCATCACTGTTGGCAGATGGCGTTGAAAAGTCTTGTGATGGAGGCCTCTATGCGAGATGTTCAAGGCTGCACAAAAGTCAGTGAGGGCTGTTGACCCCTTGCCGATAGACTGGATGCCTTTCACGGCTCTCATGTTCACTTCAAACGGCGTAATTCTTGCCTCTCCTTCAGTTCTGGGCGACGAGAAATGCTCCTCCCTGAAGTCGCACGCAGGACACGTCAACTCCAACTTCACAGCCAGGCCATACTGTTGCCCCTTGGATTTCTTCAGCGCCGGCGCGGCCGATCCGCACTGCCCACATTTCGTGGACGCGAAAAACGTGTTCAGCACCTTCAGGTCCACGATGATGAACTGAGTACCGGAATCAACCTCTTCATTTTCGCGGGTGACGTTGAGAAGGTCAAACTTCCGTTTTGTCGCGGACTTTGCTGCCAACTCTTGCTTGCGCTTGTCCACCCGCGCCGCGCGCTCTGCGCTTTCGTCCGGCGAAAAAAAATGCGTGTCGACTCGTAGCGTACTACCGCCGACGGTGCTGTCCACTCCAGTGTCGGGCCCGGGAGCTGGCGAAAACGACGCAGCCGCTGGTAGCAAAACTTCCTGGGAGACCGCCGCGGGCAACGTGACTGTCGATGCGGTCGAGCTCTTGTTCCACGCGCGTCGTTTCCGCTTTCCGTACGCACGCTGCGTAGACCCCTTCAGACGAGGGTCGCTACGCATCGCAAACAATCGCGATGGCTCCGGAAAGACGCAAAGCTAAACCAAGCAGGCGAACGCCGAAAAACGTGCTTGTTGACAGAAGTCAAAACGCAACAACGCGGCCGCGGCTGGCGCAGTAGCAGACGACCCACGCCATGCGCGGGAGAAAAGGAGGGAAAGAAGGCGCTTGCTCCGGGTGCTCCGACCAATAGGAACAGTCCTCTCCGCGGCCCGCGCTCGGTAACCAATCAGGACCGCGGTATCTTCCCCGGGGAAAACCGCGGTATCTCCGCTTCCCTAGGGCCGACGCCATTTTAGATGGTGCCGAAACGTAGACAAAGAAAGCAGCTTTCTAACGAGTTCAAGATGGCGGCAATCGGCCGCGCGATGGTGGAACGCGAAGCGCGCGAGTTTTGACGTTCGTTTTCTCTTTCGGGCTGTTTCTTGGTGCGTTTCTCGCGTGGAAATGATCGCGTTTTTTATATTTTGAGATTGAATTACGCCGTGAGATTTTGCACAGAGGTGCTCAGATGTATGGGGCACCCAAATAACGGGTTTTTGAAAAATGAACTTTTTCGCGATTTTTCGCGACTTTAAGCGCCGCGTCC